>PVLD010021094.1:0-32319 GCA_004027595.1 Dinomys branickii | reverse complement strand
GACAAACAGACACCCATTATCATAGAAAATAGTACAATCACAACTAATCTATAGACAAGGTGATATGGTCTCAACAGTAGTTGTTGCTTTATCCATTGATATCTTCGAATTGTAGATGTATGGACCCATATACAGACATGCAAATTTAGTCAGACAGTTTATCCTCTCAGCAACAGAAAAAAAAGAAAAAAACAAAAAAGACAACAACAACAAAAAAAAACACAAGAACCAAAAATCCAAGGACAAGAAAGAAAACAGGCATACATCAACAACAGCAACAACATCCACAACAACAACAACAGAAGAAAAAACACCGCTTGTTGCTGCTTTACATATTGTTATCTTCGAAGTACAAAGATAATCTTGTAGTTTATAGTTGCATACAATTTCTCTGGATACTGCTGTCACCCATAAAGGATCACTTTTTTGAAAGCAAAGGCCAAGAACCTTTTGGGTTGAGATCATCTTCATTAATATATCCAGTTTTTCAAATTTGAATAGTGTTTTTTTTCCTAAAAGAAGCAATACTTCTGTGCCTTTGAATCGTCAGAACATACTGACCAGTTTTGGCACAGACTGGTACTCAGTGAATGCCTGTTTGATTAGAGCTCGGTAATGGTCAGATTAGAGAAAATCAAGGAAGTTTGATAAATAAATATCGTGAATGATCCTGGACTGGATCCCAGATCTACAGAAGGGCAGCCGGGGGAGAATTGGTAAAATTTCAATAAGGTTTGTCAATTACATAATGATTTTGAATTTTAATGTGAAGTTCCTGAGTTTGATAATCACATTATGGTTATTAACATTAACTAATATTGTAAATGTTAACATTTTGAGGACTCTGCATGGTGGGTTTACAGGTATTTTTGCAATTGTTTTATAAGTCAAAAAAATTAAAAAATGGAAGAAAAGAGAAGAAATACTTCCAATAACATTTCTCAGTGGCCTCTATCAAAAGAGATGAGACCATGATGACTTGGTATTTTGATAAGAGCCAGGTATGTATGGGTGAGGAGGAAGTGGTCCTATATCTTACATAAATCATCAGCATGTTGTAAGGTACTATTGGCAGATGTCACTTGGAATTAGCGATATCAGATCACAGGAAAGTGGTAGTTGGGGACAAGGCCATTTGTCCGTCCACCTGAACTTTGAAACCCTGTCAGCCAAGCTGATGCAGAGTGAAATCTCTATTTAATTCTGTAGAAAGTAGCCTAAAGGATGCCTTTAAGCTGACTAGGATTTAATTTCCAATGCTAACCTTCAATTAATTTGTAACTTTTTTGGCACTTAGTTTGCTGGAATGGCTGTAATTATGTTGTTTTCTGAACAGTGAATTCATTCAGAGCATACTCTCCGGACTGTTTATACAGCTGGAAAATAGCAATGGTAATAGATGAGGGGAAAGAAGTTAATAAGGAACTTACTTTAAAAAATTCAGTTATCTGTGTGTATTTGTAAGTGTCTCCTGAGCCATTATTGGGTAGTTTGAACTTAATTTTTCATGGTCACCATTTTAAATGAGTTAGTAATAAAACCACTGGATGCTTTAATATTTTAAATGCTGTTTTGAATTTGAATACATACTTGACATCACAAAGAAGGCAGCTTAATGCCTTTTTAATCCTCCTTTTCCATTTGCTGAAGAAAACCATGTTGGATTTCCAATAAGGAAACCAAGCCTGTCATCCACAAAGTTCACCTTAGCCAAAACTGCCTTTAGTGTTTTCTGGAATTATTGCTATGCTCAATTAAAATTCCAGAAGGATGCATTGCTGCCATATTGGTTTGAGCTGATAAGTCATAAAAATTGCCTATAACAAAAATGAAGAAATTCTCAGAGGTTTTAGGACAGACACTCACGTATCTTCTATTTAGACAAAAATGATTCTTAGTAGTAGAGACTTCCTTTTGATCATAAATGCCCATGGTATAGTTTAAAGCCTTATCTTTAACAAAGTACTCCAAATGCCATCAGTTGGAGTGAGGCTGATTATTTCTCTGAAAATAAAGCATAGGCTGCTGGGTACTAGATCCCAACTTCTAACTTGAAATGTTTAAACACAAATTTATTTTATTTTATTTTTTTTTGCAGTACTGGGGATCGAACTCAGGACCCAGCGCTTGCTAGGCAAGCGCTTATTCCACTGAGCTATATCCCCAGCCCTCTAACTTGAAATGTTTACAGTGGGGCTAAAATTCACATTTTTATTCGTATCTTGGTAATGCTGATGCCACTGGCCTAGGAACAATGCTTTGAGACCCTTGCTCTAAGGCATAGAAAAACTACAGCCTTTCAGTCAAATGTGGTCTCTCCCACAATTTTGTAAATGAAGCTTTTATTGAAACACAATCATGTGCATCCTTTTACATGTTGTCTATGGCTGTTTTTAAGTTACAATAGTAGAACTGAATCCAGTCAGCTTTCCACAGCCATGGATTCCACCAAATGTAGATCAAAAATATTTGGAAAAAATATTGAAAATGCATAGGTATTTTTCTTGGCCTTATATCCCTAACAATATAGTATAACAACTATTTAAATATCATTTTATATTTGTTAGGTATTATAAATAATCTAGAAGTGATTTAAAGAACTCAGGAGGAGGTGCGCATAGGTTATATGCAGTACTGTGCCATTTTATATAAAGGGCTTCAATGAGCTGCAAATGTGGGGGTCCGGGAAACAATCCCCTGCAGATAACAAGGGACACCTATAGTTGTAGCAGGAACTGATAGCCTCAAACCTGGAAAGTTTTATTACATGGCCCTTATAGGAAAAACTGGCTAAATCCTGCCCTCAAATTTTACTCCTGGCCTCGTGATCCACTGTGACCAAAGTGTGTGTGTGGTCAGCTCTGGGCAATAGGACAGCCCCCTCTACATGCCCTGGCCCTCCTGCCTTTGCACAGTCCTCTCTGAGAAATGTTTCCACTATTATTCACTCTCTCTTTATTTTTTGGTCTGACCTCATAATTCGCATCTCAATAATTTTCTCTCATTGTGGGATTTAAAAAGCCTTCTCTCCCAGAGTGTAGCAGCACATATCTGTAATCTCAGTGCTCAGCAGGCTGATTCAAAGAGGACTGCAGTGAGTTCTAGGTCAGCCTGGGCTCTGAAGTGAGTTCAGGGCCAGCCTAGGCTCCACAGTGAGTTCAAGGCGAGCCTCCATTAGAAAACAGAGATCTGGCCTCAATCCCTGCTCCCCATGAAAAAACTTCTCTATTATGAAGTACATTTGCCATAAGAAGAAGAGTTGCCAAAGTTCGTTTGCTGCAGGGCCCAGGAACTCCCAGGAGCAGAGTCATCCCCACTTCTGCCTCAGAGAGAAGAAGCCTCTCAACTGAACGATCCTCTCTGTACTGAGAAAAAGGGAACTTACTGGTTCCGTACCAGCAGGCTCCCCTGTGCTCCTTTCTGCTAGGCCTGGGGTCTTAGCCCCTTTTGGTATAACCCATTTTTGATACTTATAGAGTTGAAGGAGAAAAGTGACTTTCACAGAGTCTAAATATTTGTTTTCACTCAAACCAGCTAGTTAATAGTCCTCCCCAAAGGCTCATGAGAAAACGCGTTGACTGAGATTCCAAGATTTTTGATGTCCAATATCTCTATGCATTTCTTGCTTTTGTAATGTACTCGTATAGGTGATTTGCATCCCACAGATCTGATTTCTTCTGTTGTGCCTGTTCGTGGGTCATTCTTGCCCAGGAAGCATATCCTTTTGCCGCGCACCTGGTTAATTTCTCCGTATCCTCATTTCCAATGGCATTTTCTTAATGGAAGCTTCCCTGCTGCATCCCTCCAGGATATTTAGTTACTCTTTCTTCAGGTTTCTGTGGCTCTCTGGTGCTGGAGCATCACTGGACTTCATCTTCTTTTACACTGTTCTGTCTCCTTCTGTATGCTCACTTAGAGCTGATACGTGATTTGTCTCTGAGTGCTTTATCCAGAACACATGCTAGAATGTGGGTGGTATTCAGTGTTATTTGTTGAATGAGTAGATAATTCAGAGGTATATTCTCAGCTGTGTAAAGCCTCTGTAACACCATACATGTAACTTGGTAAAAGTTAAGCTGTTGTGGTTTTCTCAAAGTAGAACTAACAACCTAGTTATTTCTCCTCCTCCTTCTGCTTTTCCTCATTGTCTACTTCTTCTTCCTCTTCTCTTCCTCTTCTCCTCCTCTTTCTTGCACTCTTCCTTCTTCTCCTCTTCTTCCTCATTCCCTTTGGGAGAACTCCTCCCTTTTTATCAGTAATTAATTAGTATCACACCCAGAATGGTAGTGAGTTTCTCCGCCTGTCAAATGGGTCTAATCCAGCCTGTTCTTGGAAATTTTCAGAATCAAGTGAGAACCCTGGGAGAATGAAAACGAGGAGCTCGCAGGATCAGGGTCACATCATGCTCCCACAGCATTGGCACATTCGTTTCTTTGAGTGTGATAATGTCCTGGGATGTATCTTAGGGATTCACTCTCCAGTCTTCAGTTAGATAAGCAAAGACAAAGCCTTATTTAACATTCTTTTGCTTTACAGGGGAAAGAGGGGGGTGGCATGTGTTTTGTATTCTGTGCTTTTCAGAATTGTTAGCAAGTATGTTTGGAGAGAGGGCAGCTCTCAAGGCCCCTATATTTTAAACATCTGTTTTTAAACAGTAGCTTTCTCTTCAGAGACACTCATTGCTTTGACATTTGCAGATTTGCTACAATGGAAGGTCAATAAGCATGTAGTGTTACAGAGTACATCCCCTTCTGCATGCGCCCTCTGAGGAGAAGTAATTCATGTATCTCTAAGGCCTGGACCACTGCATCACCCAGGTGAAAGGGTGACTTTTAAGACCAGTGAACATGGAATTTTCCTCTTTCTTCCCAATTATCAAAATACCTGCACTAAACAGCACATTGAAAATTACAGTGCTTTATCCTGCATAGAGACGTGGGCATATGAGCGCAAATGAACAGTCTTTGGTCTGGCAGAAAAGGGGTCACTTGTATTTAAGCTTCATTTGAAAATCCCAAGTTTCTGTGAGAAGGAAGGCTTGCTTCCTATAGGAGATGACATTGAAATCCTGACTTGAAGAATCAGTTCATCCGATGGATAAGAGAAAGAAGAGAGGTCGGTGTCCTGAAAATGAGTTTTACCCCCTTCTGCCCTTTTGGAAATGAACACTGAAATGTTCTTGCTCTTAATGCTAACAAATCTGTTCAGTTTTGGTAGATCTTTGTGTGAAACAAAACTGGAATGTTAATTTGTTCTCTCTTAATTTTATCCATAAAGTAGCTCTGGTCCATGGATAATAAAAAGGAGTAAATTTAATCTGTAGTCAGAGTATTTAGATTGGGGACCAATTTTTGTGGTTCACCCCCCTGCAGACACAGCACCAATCCAGTGTTCAATCACACAGAACTTCCACCATTCAGACCCGTGTGTCAGTGATGGAGCAGAGCTATTTGGTGACACAGGCAGAACAGGAAGCAGACTCCTGAAGCACCTTTGTTATGGTTTGTCATCATGCCATGAAGATTTTAGAATAAATTTGTTACAAGAGCCAGAAGAGAGCCATCCTGGCTTGAACATTATACAGTGTGAAGGATGGTACTTTGCATAGAAAAAGAACTTTTCAGATACAACAAAAACTTACAACCATGATAGGGTCTTCCCAGTGCTTTTGAAGGAGTTTGGCTTGCTGAGAGGGTCTAGAGGTAAGCCTCATTAGCTTCATCATAAAGTTGCCTTTCCCCAAGCACCTCCTACACTAAAGTACTTTCCTAGGAGCATGTTCACTCCAAGGCCAGTGTTTCCTTAGGGGAAATAACTAAAACCCTGCAAAAGTAGGGAACAGTTTGAAGTGGGCTGGTAAAGATCCCTCTTCCCCTGAAACCATTGTTTAGGGTTGTGTCCACATATCCACACGTATATGCAAGCCCAAAGGCAGTTGTGTTGAAAGAGAAACGTTTGTAGCTCTGCAGTTTGCGGGCATTATCTGCCAAACACTGCAGCTTTAACCTCCACTAGCACTGAAAGTCTGTAGCTTTCTGTCAGATATTCCCTGTGATGGATGGAGCCATTGATGCATCCTGTCATTCATTCATTCAACAAATATTTCTTGTATCTGGCACTCTTCTAGTTGCTGGAGGTATCATGATGAACAACAGATATAATGGGTCTGCATCATAGATAATTCATTGACACATTACTGTAAGAATGTATAGAACTGTCAGATAATTCTCTCTAATCTGTAGAGTAAGACTGTCCTTTTGAACCAAATGGATTGAATGACCATTGCCCTTTTCCTACCTCTAATTTGAGGAATGCAGCAGAAATAAACTGGGTCATTCATGAAAGTTATTATGGCCTCAGGAAGAAAAGCGCTTTATAAGTCCAAAAAATTAGCACAAATAAATCTAATAATAGACATACAAATTCATAATGCATTGAATAACCCTAACATAAATACGTGTGGTGATTAAGCGGTGCCACAATCAGAGCTCTGTAGGTGGAAGTGGGTTGAGGGGTTTTCTTTTTGCCCTTAAGAGCCACCCACATTTGGGAAGCGTTACTCGGCTGTTCTGAGAGCATCTCTGATTACGAAGGGCAGGTGAATGTGAGTAGTCTCTAAGAGACATTTTTGCAAGGTGTGTATGTCTGTCCTTTGAGTCTTTATCTCATTGTTATAGTTGAAATTTTTGTTAAATTGCCAAAACCTCATAGCAGCCAAGTAGCTTTTGTAGGAATATGTTAAACTCAGAACTCGAGTAGCCTCAGGTAATCACTGAACTGCGAACGGTGGCCTTGGATTAGAATTTACTTGTTCTCACACTTACTGCTGTTTGTATGCTGTGGTGCTTCATTCTCAGTGCCCAAGACATAAAGTCTCAATACTTACATGTTTTCCATTTTTATTTTCAACTCCTTAGTTCTCTTTCCCAAATAAGAGCTATCTATAATATCCACATATTATAAATGAAAGAAAACATAAATACATGCAAAACAGTCTCTGGCTTTTAAGGTATTATATAAGTGATTAAATTTTATCATGAGGAGACAACCAGCTAATGGTTTTAGTACAACGCATAAAGCTTCATAAAATACAAAAGTTACATTTTGTCATAAATGGGAATCAGTTAGAGAAACCAACAGAGTTTCTTTCTCTCCCTGAATACATTCCAAACAGTCCTTAGAAAATGAATTACCAGACTGCAATTCAGGGGGAAATATTTTATAGCCATAAAACTGAAGCTACTTTCAGACCATTAGTTGGAGGGGAAAAAGAGAGAGAGCAACCTGTCAACCCTGTTGCTGTGTCACTGGCAGTGACATCGGATGCTTGGATCTGCCTCCACTTTAACAGCGTGACCTTGTTTAGAACAACCTGAATCTAATCGGCAGGCCTCCCTCGCAACCCCCCACCCATAATAGAAAGCACACACCTCTGAGAGCACATTCAGCTGGAGCTTTGCCAATAGAAGTAATTACACGATGAAACTATTTAACTTTGACTAAAATACTCTCACCAGGTTCTTGCAAACGGTGTGTCTTATATCTTGTTGAAGCAATTTTATATCATGCCTTTAAAGTACAGTAATGGCCCCTTGCATTGACAGAATCCTCGTAAAAGGAGAAGACCAAGACCTGGCTCATGAAGTGGTATTGATTTTCTGAGTTCCTGCTCGAGTTGCCAAAGATACAACACTGTTGTTAGGGAGAGGAGATGCTTTGGCCTTCAATATCACAGGAGGGTTCCGCAGTAAGCACAGGCATCAGGAGGCCATGGTGATAAATAATGCATTTGGGTGATAACTGCCTGTGTTACTCTGTTAGTTTTAAAGTGACTCAGCACTTGCTCATCACAAACGCTTCTTGATGTTACCAATCGCTGCAGCACACGTAGTGCTCAGACTCCAGGAGAGTGCCTCTTGAGGGTTAATGTACATGAATGATTTTTTTTTTTTTGACAGTACTGGGGATTGAACTCAGGACCCTGCGCTTGCTAGGCAGGCACTTATTCCACTGAGCTATATCCCCAGCCCCATGAATGATTTATTTTAGGCAGATTTTTCTAAATTTTAATCACTAAGGACAATGAACAGATTCAACCTCAAGCTAGAGTGATGGCTTCAATTTGTTGCTTAAAGAGAGCTTAAATGTGTCTGCAGATCCGTAACTATATCTAATACAGGTTAAGTTGATTTTTAGTCATTTCTAGTAAGTCCATGTGAAAAAGATTTATAACCTTGAGCATAGCTCTGTGGATGTCATTACCGACAGCAAGCAAAGGAAACCAAGCATCCTGATCAGATGTTGGCTAAATTTGTATTTCTACCGACCTCCATAAATGCATACAACTTCATCTCCACCCTTTTTCAACTTTACATTGACAAACTGTGCAGTGCCTAATACTGAATGAAAGTGAGATGAATCTTTGATGATTTTTCAAGGAAAATTGAAAGTTATGTTTCTTAATCTGTTGAGACTATGAATACCTACATGCAAAACTTTTTTCTTTTTGGTGTTGGTGGCACATGTGTTGCAGAGATGCAGATAACACAAATGCTACCTTGAAAAGACTCTTGATAGGACTGCTTAGTTTTAGGAGGAAACTGGTGGTTTGTGTGTTGGGGGTAGGGAAGCAGAGCCAGGCTTTTTAGCAGAGAGCCCTGCATTATGGATTCCTGACTCTGGGGCCCACGTGAGTATCCATGGAGAAAGCAACCATATCGTAGTTACTCGTCACTCAGAAGGAAAGGAGGCCAGTTAAAAAACAGTAGGGCAATGTACTGCAGCCTTTCCAAGTCAGCTGAGCAGATATGTGTCCATTAACTCCTAACAAATAGGAGGAACAGGCAAATTGGCCACAAACAGGTATGTATGTTGTGCATGGGTAATTTTCAGGAAAGTCATTAAAATAACAGGGCTTTTGTTATAACACCTTCGTCTAATGAACAGAGTGCTGTCTGCTCGGTAGTCTGTGTGAGTGATGTTACTAGAACTGTGTGGTATGCAGCCAGCTTAGCAGACCATAATAACCTTGGGGAAGAGAAAATAGAAAATGGAAAGACATCCCTACCTTGGCCTCTTCATACTTGCTTTTGGCTGTTAAATGCCACTGATTAGTGTAGGCTGGGGAGGGAAGTACTTTGAGTCAAATTTAAAATAGAAATTTTAAAATAAATAGGAACAGGCCTTAACGTAGACAGCAACAACCAAAAGAAACTACAGACTTGAAAAATTAGAGCAAGATGTTAAGGTAATGTTTTACCACGAAGCAAGGGGATTTTGATGTGGTAGAATTAAGGGTCAACTATAGGTGTTTTGTGTTTATACCTCAGCTATTGCAACTTTTGAACAAACTAGGTACATATAAAAAGAGGAGATTCCTTCTTTCCTTCAGTGCAGACTGATAATACTTTCCTCAGTCGAAAATATACACTGATTTATGAAAAGTTACTTGCCTAGAAACCAGCATTGCTTACCTTGTGCTTTACTTCACTAGTAAGGTTTCTCTTCCTCCTGTGTTGACTGCGTATCCTGTTCCCAGGGAGGAACTATCATCTCTTTCTGGCAATATTCAGTTTTGTTATTTTTCTTCTGCCACCTTGTGCCTTTAAAATTATAATCCTAAATTACTTTCAGCAGTTATCTGAATCTCTGTCCTTTCTCAGAGTCTTACGTAATCTGATGCCAACATTTTAAGGATATGTTGGGATTCATATGACAAGTTATTTAAACTAAGAGGTATAGGAGATGTGCTGGTACAGGGCCATTGAGAGCATTGCTGCCTGGCCTGCAGTCCTCCAAAGACTCTAGGTGCTCATTTCAGGTGGAATGAGAGATTTCACCAATTCCAGCAATTCCTAACATTTGCTAAGGAATGCTAGGATTTTCAGGTACAATCCTGTTCTTGTCCTAAATGCTCTGTCATCTTAGACAGATGATCTAAAGATAGTTAAGGGTCCATTAGCCTGGGGCAGATGGGGAGGTGGTACCCTCTGAAACTTGATGGAGGTCATTTAAGGACAAATGAAAGAGAACACTAATTCATAGAGTGGGTAATAAAATGAGAGACCTCATTATCCTAAAAGGTGATACTGGCAGGAAATATAAATGGATTTTGAAAGGGTTTGGACAAATTTATGAATGATAGATTCATAAATGGTTCTAGAGAGAAATGGGATGCAGTCACCCTTTAAGGTAAATGTCACAGAGAAAAGCCATGCCTTCCTGGACCCTGCCTCTTGGAGCTTTCATTGACAATAGGACTCAGAGTGGAAGGGATAATGGTCAGTCTACCCCTAACTCAGAAATATACAGACAGGATAATAGTATAGGGGAGAGAATGGGCTTTGATAAGTGGTGAAAGAGGCCCAAGACTGGGTGGGCTCCTGTTCTATACCATTTTTAATGATGTCCAAGGAAACAGTCAAGCATCTGGAACAAGTAGGGCTAGAATGTAACATGTATGGATTTGAGTATCAGAGATGCTGCATCTGAACTGTGCACCAAGCCTCATGCATAGGATGCACTAAAAATTGAGACTAATTACCCCTGGCCTATTTCACTTACTATAATGTCTTCAAGCTCATCTGTGTTGCCACAAATGGTAGGCTTTCCTTCTTTTCTAATGTCTGAACATTATTCTACTTCCATATACATGTGACATTTTCTTCATCCTTTCATCCATGAACGGACACTTATGTCGATTCCATCCCTTAGCTATTTGTGGTGGTACTACATTAAAGACGGGAGTGTTGATGTCTCCAACATGTAGTGACTTCACTTCTTTTGTATGCATACATAAAGGGAGGCTGCTGCGTCCTATGGTGGTTCTATTTTTAATTTTTTGAGTTCTCCCTGTAAAAAGCAACTATTGGAAATAGAACATTGATTGGTTCATTAGCTAGAGTTAACTATTCTATTTTATATAATATATACTTATACTATATGTACATATTTAAAAGAAATTTGCACATGATGAAAAAGTACAATGTTATCTGTGAAAAACATTTTAACTACCATCATGGTAAGTAAATCCATGGCAATGAACATGACACTGTACTACTTTCCAGTCACTAAATACTCCTACCTGTGAAACTGTATTTTCAAACACAGGTATGCATGAAATCTTGGTGACTGGACATTACTTTGCAGAGATTGTTTCTAAGGGGAGTGTTACATGTTGTGATTTCCTGATGTTATTTCTGAGACTATGGGGAGTATTTTGTGCCAACACTCTGGCCACACCACAGTCTGTGCCACCACTTAGAATCTTAGTGAATTTATTTTACACAAGGCAAGATTCTCAACAGCTCTGGAATCTTTCTAAGCTCCTTTTTGAGGAAACGGTACATTTAGTGAGATCTTTCCATTGGCATTATTGCCACTACCACCCTCCCTAAGAATTTGAACCTTGAGAAAAGTACACACAAAAAGCCTTTGTATTGCTAAGGATGGTGAATTTTAGAGGTAGATGACACTTTTGTTCAGGGGCCTTTACTTGGATGTCCCAGGGGCCAAATGATTAGTGAGAAATCTCTGGAACAGAGGTGGTCCAGATGAACAATATTTGGTTTCAGTTTTAGGTTGTTCTTATTTGGGGTTGTTCCAATCTTTTCCACATTAACTAAACTGTAAGATAAAGTTACACACACACACACACACACACACACACACACACACACACAAGCTTTGTATTTGTGGCACTTTTGGAGAAGGCAAGATAGACAGAAAGAGAATTGCATGGATAAAGTGGTTCAGTGGAAGTGACTAGGAAAGTAGGACTTCCCTCCCCAGGCACTTCCAAAGGTGTCAGGGATTGGATTAGTTTCTCGTGTAGAGGACTGCACTGCATGATTTCATCAGGAGATTTATAGGGAAAGATGGTCCCAGATGATGAGAAAAATTGGGACAGATTACTTGGATATTATCAACTGGAATTTATTTAAAGGACTTTGTATATAAGAGCCCAAGGATGATGATCTGTGTTACTTTCATCACTCTAATATGGAAATACGGACTAAGGCAAATAATACTAGCAATATTTATGCTCAATGTATGTGTACCTCTTGAAGCTTTACAAAATGCTTTCACCTCTGTGATTCTGTTAACTCAAGTACTTTCTGACACAGCAAATTATGGAAATTTTATTTTTCACCAAATTTAGGTGCTCAGAGAGGCTTTATTTTAACAAGTTATACTTTCCCATTTGCAGGCAATGTCTTGGATATTTGTTTAGGGTTAAATACTTGATTTGCGGAATTTGTTAGAAAAACCACATGAAATGAATGTTGGTTTTGTTTCAGTTTATGAACTCTGGTATTCAGCATTAATATAGAAAATGTAGAGGGGACATTTGCTGAGCCAAATGCACAAATTTCTGGTACCTTGGACACACAGAACAATATGTAAAGTAATAGCAAAAACAAACAGCTTAGGAAAAGCAAGGCAAGGAGGCATCTTTGTAATTCCTGAAAAGGCTTTACAACCTATATAAACATGAATCATAAACCCATTGGCAAACAGATCCAAGCTCTTTCAGGAAAATGCCTCATTTATATATGGGAACTAAAAACTCAGGATAAGACAAAGGGTCAACAACACACACACACACACACACACACACACACACACACACACGATGGGAACACGTAATGCCATAGTAAATGATTGTTCTGACATTTTAGTTATAGACATTTAATTTTAATTTCCTTGGCACCTGTGCTGCTTTTCTAAGGCCAAGTCCTGCCAGTAATCCTCTCAGTATGCTCTGGGTCATATATATCCTTGTGCAAGATACTCTCTATAAAATGATGGGAGAGTTCTTCTTAACTTTCCACTTTATGCCAACTTAAATGAGCCAAACTTTATCTATCAGTGGGAAGTGAAGGTTGCTCATCAAAGCACTGCTGCGAACTGGCTGAGTAGCCTTGAATAAGTTGCTTATGTTCACCGACTCACTTATTCTCCCCGTCAGTAGATATTTATTGATTTGTTTTGCATTTAAAGTACCACATTTGCCAAAACGGTCCGCATGAACACAAGAAAACATAATCTGCCCTCAGGTAGGTAACCGTCTAGCACACCTGAGCTCTGATTTAAAATGTGGATAAAAAGCTTAGAACAGCTCCTTGCCTTCAGTAGTCCCTCTAACAAACGAAGGAAAGAAAACCAACACAAGTAAAAAATAGAAATGCATACATATGTACTTCTTTAATATATTGAAATATATGCATATGTTTTCTACATAGGTGGAGCCTATACTAGAAGAGTTAATACTTTATTGTTCACAAATGAGTTTTCTTCTCTTCAAAATATATGTATTAAGCATTATTTAACACTAACATCATTTAGTTTTCTCAAAAGGTCCTATAGTAAGCAGAACCTGTGGTAAGTAAACATCCTTTTATTTTTCTATCCTATACCAGAAGTTTGACAATTTCCTGGGTCATTTTTTATATATTTATTTGTGCATATTTATTTAATTATACAGGAAATCTATTTTTGTTTTTTGTACATCAGTAGGCTATACATGCATGTGTACTCATATGTGTTTATATGCATGGCTATGTATATCAAATGTACCCTTAAGACATTTTATAGTGGACACTTTTCAAATCAACAGCACTTGGATAATACAATTTGCATACTATGTCTTGGTGTAGGTGTACAAATTTATTCTACCATTTCTGAACTGATGGGTAACCAAATTATTTCCAGTATTTTTAAAAACCAGCTTAAAAACAATGGCCTACTAAATGTTTAAACTTTTTCCTTGTGGAGTGATGCTACTATGGGCTAGAACCTTTGAGGAATGGTTATTGATGTCAAAGAGGTCGTTTTTAATAAATATTTATATATTTTCCAAAAAGTATTGAGTGATATATACTTAACCAGAAGTATCTAAAGGAGCACTTTTCCCCATCCAGAGCAGCACCAAGCACTCACCCAGAATGAAGTTTTCAGGGCCTCTCTTGTGCCTCAGCCTACATTTGAAACTCTTCATAATGTGGATTTGGTGTAAGAATTCAGGGTTTCATCTAGCATGGGTGGTGCATACCTGTAATTCCAGCGCTTGGGAGGCTGAGGCAGGAGGATCATTGCGAATTTGAAACAAGCCTTGGCTACAAAATGAGCTCAAGGCCAGCCTGAACTGCATAATGAGACCCTGTCTCAAAAAGACAGAAAAAAAAAAAAAATTCAGGGTTTCTTCCTCGCTATAGTTCTGTCTTGTGGAAACCCTTCACTGCAGCTGAAGTAGGCAGATTGTTTCTAAAGCCAATTTTATCATTTTCTATTCTTCAGTATTTGCTTGTCTATTCTTCGTCTCTATTTGGATTCTTCTACATTCAACTACCTCTTTCTGTAAAATTTCTTTGTGCATGTCAAGCTCTGTATTCTTTTTTTTTTTTTTTTTTGCGGTACTGGGGATCGAACTCAGGACCCTGCGCTTGCTAGACAAGCGCTTATTCCACTGAGCTGTATCCCCAGCCCAAGCTCTGTATTCTCTTTCAGTATTTCTGAAGCGTCCACTCAGTGTTCCTCTCTGGTCATTATTTATCATAATTTATTCATGCTTGTTTTGTTGCACTTCTACGTCCTGCACTGGTGTGTATACCATTCCTCATTTACGTGTTTGCTCTTTGATTATTACGTAGTGACATGGCTGAAGACAGAGGAACTTTTTCCTTTAGGAATTTTTATATTGATGCTTAATTATTTAAATCATATTTAATTAAAGGATCAATGAAAGAGAGATCACAGTTTACTCAGTGAATGTAGGGAAAGAGGCAGAGGAGGCATTAAAAATAATGGATTATTTCACATTTGATTTATTAAGAACATGGAAATTATTTTCTTTAAAACTGAAGAAAAATAGAAGACTACCGCTGGGAGATGAAAATATCATTAAACAGGACCCATTCTGGGCCCTACCAGGGCCCCCAGGTACCATGCACAAAAGGAGGTGGCTGCATGTAGGGCTGACCTGGGAGAAAAGTGAGTAACATGTGGGTAATAAATAGGAGAAATGATTATTTTTTATGTGCAAACACTATCCAAGTGGAACTGATTGTTAAAACCTGGCTAAAAGCTTTCATGTTCCTCTTTGGAATCATAGAAGTCTATGTCTCAAGTGAGATGAGTTGGTGATGGTCACACATCTGTGTGTGTGTGTGTGTGTGTGTGTGTGTGTGAATGCTCTCCAAGTCTGACTGATAATTCAGTAGCTACCTCACACCTGTGAAGCCATCCTAGTTTTCAAACTACTGAAATCTTTCCCTATTTGATGCTAGGTCATTTATACCCCATATTCTATGAGTACTTTCTAGCCACCAACCTCACAGCCCTAGCACTGCTCTTAGATGGAAATGTAAGTGTTAACATTGACCAGGTAAGGACCTGCAGGACATGCTTTAGCTCTGGGCCTAGTGAAGTCTGTGCATAGCTAGATCTTCATGCCCACAGGCTTCATAATCACTTTATACAGTTCAGACAAGGCAAGGTACAGGCTCTTCCTTCCTTCCTTGGAGCAGGAATCACTCATGTAACTGAAACGTGACCGTAGAGAACCACTCAGTCCTAGACCTGCACAAGCTAGCAGTGTTGGAGAATAAGAGATTCACTAGCCATATCATAAAGAACATTTTCTCAAAAAGGACAAATATATGCAAGCCCCGTTTGTTCTAATATTTACATTTCAGAGTGCCAAAGGCAGCTTAATGACAGATCAGATGAGAAAGCAAGCAAGCAAGCAAGGTGGTTTGTGAATTTAAATCTGATTTGTTTTAATACTTTTTTGTATTTTTTCTTTCTTTAAACCAAGAAAAGCATTGATGGAGACTCTGCAGCCTACTGGGGCTGTTGTTATTTAAACTATCTATTCTTTCTAATAAAAAAGCTGAAGAAATAAGAAAAAACTATTGATCCTTATTTATTGACTTACTTGTGAGTATAGTTAAAGTTGACAGAGATCAATCACAATAAAGTTAAGTGGATGATATAGTGTAACACCACCTGGGGTTGCAAGTAGAGTTTTAATTATGAGAGTGTTAACATTTTTCTGTATGTGGATTGGGTAGGAATGGAATTTTTAAACTAATTAGGTTCACTGTGAAGACTTTTGCCTCAGCTAGTGTTCTGGAGTGGACTCACCCCCATGGAGGCTCATTCCTGTGACAGCAGTGCTTATGGCTTCTGATATTAGTTGTGTGTGCAAGTATTGGAATTGAAATGTTTATGCTCCCATTTGGGGAGAATTATGTATCTATTATTACTGGTGCACAAAATATTATTTATACCCTTTGTATCTGATTTTAGTTCAAAGTACCTCAGATTTTAAAGTCAGTAATATGAAAATCACTTAAGAAAACTGCATTGTATTCTTCTGAGATTTAAAATAATAAAAATATTTTGAAGGTGCTTGAAAACAGATCTTCTGTCCTGTGTATGGGCTTTTCCCTTCCCTGAAAGCACAGAGCTGACAGAAATGTCTGTGCTCTTATGTAAAGGTGAAAGAAAGAGGGCGTCTTCTCAAGGAATAAATGTTTCTTTGATCCTCTTTTCTTTTTCAATTGGTGGCCATTAATTTTAAACTTTCCTGGCATTTTCCAAGCAATAAGAGGGTGGGGGGGGGGCTCAGAAGGGGGATTCTGGCACCTTTCTAGAAAGTGTTCACAACTGGTTGTCCATTGTGAAACATAACCTGCCTCCACACACAGAGATCTTTCACATTTAAAGACAATTGACAGTCCAAATGTAGAAAGTAAGGGTCACAGCAGTTTCCATAGAAGCATAGTTAATATGATTCTCACCATTACCAAAGCTGCATGAAAATAACAAGTTTTGTGCAAAACTTAGCTTAGAGTTTACACTAATATCACCACAAAATAGTGAGCCCCAATCTTTTTGGGGAAACTGAAAACTCTAGGAGAGCTAAATCATGTTTTAGTGCACAGTGGCTTCAGGCTCCCTGTACCAGCTACTTTCCCGTTGCTGGGAACAGACCCGAGACCCACCGATTAAAGGAGAGGTTTATTTTGGCTCACAATTTCAGTGGGTGCAGTCTGAGTTCAACTTACGCTGAGACAGAGACCGCATGGTGGAAAGGCCTGGTGGAAGGAGTTTGCCTGCATTGCAGCAGCCAGGGAGCAGGGAGAGAAGGGAAGAGTTCGGACAAGAATATGTGCCCAGTAACACGCCGCTTCCAGCCAGCCCCTCTCCCAATACCACACCAGCTGACGGGTGTAGTGCCACCATTTAATCACCTTTTAAAAACTCACCTCTGAACACAGGATACTGGGGATGACAGTTTAAATATAAACCATAACATTACACCCCTAACTTCAAAAGGCTTCTTTCCACCTCGCTGTGTAAAATGCACTTAGTCTGTTTCTAAGGGTTGCCAAATTCTTATCAGTTCCAGAATTGCTGAAAAGCCCAAGTCCAAAGTCTCCTGGGAGACTCAAGGCAAACTTTTAGCTAATAGAACTTGTGAAAATAAAATAGAAAATTAAATACCTGTAATGTACAATGGCAAAGGGTAAATATTCCTATTCCAAAAGGCAGAACTAGGAGAATAGAAAGAAATGGGACAAAAGCAAGACTAAATCCTAGAATGGCAAATATTAATTTCTGTCACTGTATGCCTAGTAACCAGGGTAGGTTATGGTGAGATATGGGCTCTAAAGCACTTGGCCAGCTCTGCCCCTGCAATCTTGCCAGTTACAGCACATAGTGTTTCTCTCCCAGGCTGGCTCCAGTAGTGCTGATGCCAACCAATACATGGGACTACTTTGTAATTTTGTCTATCACTGTTAGTGTACCACCTTTAAACTTAGTCTCACACAAATCAGAAAGTCTTAAGACAGGGACAAAATGCTGACAAATTCTTTGCCAGAATGTAAAAGGATTGCCCACAGACCAGTGGCCAATACATTACTCTTACCTGACCCAAATTTCCTGATCTTAGCCTTTACTGTCTACATTCCCATCAGTATTCTCGTCTTCTCAGTGATGACTGTCACACATCAAATGCTATCAATATTATTCTAGGGCTTCTCCAGACTACATCCTCAAAGTTCTCCAAATTCTTCCAATTCCAAAGGCTTCTAAATCACACGGTCAGGTACAGTCACAACAATAACCCTACTCTCAGTACCAGTTTTCTATATTAGATACTTTCCAATTGTGGGGACAAATACTTGACAGTGCCAATTTAAAGTTATGTTGGTTCACAGTCAGATGAGGGGTGACAAGCTCCAAGGAAAAAACAGTATGGTAGAAGGACCTGACAGAGAAAAACTATTCGTATAATAGAGGTGAGGATTCAGAGACAGAAGGGAGGAGTTGGGAACAAAATACACCCTTGACAGCGTGTCCCCAGTAACCTTTCTCTGCCAACCAGGCTCCCCCTCATCATAGCACATGGACCCCAGTAGATGAACTAACTCACCAGTAAATTGACCCACTAACAAGTGTAACGTCCTCTGGTCCAATCACCTTCCAAAAGTCCCATTCCTTAACACAAGACCACATGTGGGCCACATTTTAGACCTAAACCACATCTCCTCCCCTGTCAACCACTTTAAAGGTTGATTGTGATTCTCACATAATTTCTCCTGGGACAAGCATTACAGAAAGGAAAATGTTTGGAAAAAGAAAGTTGTTTCTTAGGAATTACTATATTGTAATTAAATTATTTTGAAAAATCCTACAGTATTTAGTTTATTTTGTTTGAGTAGAATAAAAGCAACTATAGACAGTCCTGCCCTGCATTCCTCAGCAGGCATCGCAGCAATGGCACAGACGGCTGGTAAGGCAGCCTGCTTCTCAAGGGGCAGCATGTCTGGTTCACAGTCATCACCTTTTCCTTTGGCTACTACAAGTTTGTTGTCTGCTGGCCTCAGAGTACCCCATATAAGAGCCTCAGCACCTGGCTCCTGCACTCAGTATCTGATGAGCCGCCATTGCCCTTTCAAATACAGTGGGTACTGGTTTACTGGCCCATTCATGTGGAAGCGTTCTTACGTGCCATGCTCTTGTGCAAGTACAAAGTATCTGGGCCTAACTGCTCTGGTTCCTGAAGACTTTCCTCTTTACGGCAGTATCTCTGTTTTGATCACCTACAGACCACAATGCCAAAAACACACTTAAAGGAGCTGGACCTTCAAAGCTACTTATGCCCCGAGGCTACTCATTTTCTTTTCACATGCTCTGGTTGAGCTTGATTTAAGAGAGAAGAACTAGGACTCCAGTTTTGCAGACTCACCTACTTAGCAGTTGCTTCAATCACCTTGAAGGTCTTGGCTGTCCTGGGATCTCCTGTCACCTGGGTTAAAGAACTTACTTTTTGGGGTCCCTTCCTCCTCCACCTTCTGATTAGCACCTCCCTACCCTCATCACCACCATTTTACTTCCTTCCAAATAGTGCTTTCATTCTGGACCATGTGATGCTTGCACAGTGTATCAATTCCACATGCATTTATTAGGCACCTATGAGTTAGGGTTTCATGTTCTCAAATTGCAGAGAATACTAAGGAAGACAAGTGCCTGGCATGGATCCAGCTGAGTGACCACGTGGAGGCAGCAGGACCCACTGGACCTAAGAGTAGACACTAACAGCTAGAAGTGATCCGGCCCTGCATGTGATCCCTGGGATAGGGCACTAAGTAGGGGCAGGATCTGGTGATCTGGTGGCCTCTAGATTGCTCTTGCAGCTCAGGGCCGCATGGTAGACCATGGTAGACCATGTTACATTTCCCCAACAGGTATCCTGCTCCCCACCTGCATAACAGCAGCAGGGCTCCTTCTGTCTTAATGAACAAAGAAAGCACACTGATTTGTTTTCACTTCTTGGCATTCTAATTTTTACATTAAAACTCTGAAAGCCCTTCAGCATATCCTTACCTCAATGGAAAGGGACAATCCTGACTTCAGCTGATGGGGCTGCCTTTCTTGGGTCCTCTGGAGAAAACCTGGGTCTTTTTGCTACTTTTGTGCTGTCAGTCACTTTCTTCTTCCAGCACTGTGTTCCTTAGTCACATAGCATCCTTTTCTAAAGATCCTAGCCCATGCCTTGACTAACTAATTTCTGTCTCCTCCATCTGCCTGTAGGGAAGGGAGGGCCACTGTCCCTCTCCTCTTACCCTGGCGTAGTGAACGAACAACTCTGTCAGCCCTGAAGATGACCTACCTCTTTTCTGAGGACTCATCCTCATTTCCCTTTCATGCAGTAGCAGGGGAACAAACATTTATAAGAAAAAATGTCACCCTCAGTGTAGTCCACAAGTAAAAGCACCACCCCCAAAAGATTATAGACCATGAATTGTTTTTGTTGTGATTAATTATGGAAATTTAAAATAATAGTTTCAATTCTTGGAGATATTTGAAGAATTTCCATTTCGTATAGCAGTTACAGGATCTCCTGGAGCTCTTTTAATTGTTAGTTTGCTGTTTTTCTTTAGGTTAATTTTTGGTTTGCTATACATGTGCCAGTATTTTCTATGTATTCATTGAAAGGTGATGAACGGTCAGTGAGGATGAGGTTCAACTGCTAGAAACAGTAAAAAGTGGCAGTGGCTTAGGGAGACAGATACACACTTTCTATAAGAAACTCTAAAGAAATGAAGTCCAGGGCTGGCATGGCAACTGTGCTTCACCTAGGGTATTCTTCTAGCTTCCTACTCCAGCACCCTCACACTAGAGTGCTCAGCCTCATGCTCTCCTGTAACACTGGCGATACAGACTGCAAGACGGGAGACCAAAAGAGCTGTCGACCTCATCTCTCTCTCCGGCCCTCAGGTAGGAGACTGTGAAATATAATCTTAATTTTGTGATGTCCTGTTGGAAGATGACATTAATATAGAAAAAAACTGCACAATGGAAATTGGGGTGCTACTAGCATCTCTTTCATAAACCATTTCACTTTCATAAACACAGCTGAGGGAATGTAGGGCAATTCCACCCCTTATTTCTTCAAAGAATACTTGGGAAAATAATATAGAGCCACCAAATCTTTCTGGACTTAGTTATATGAAATGCATAGCAAGTCACCATTTTACTTGTTCTATGGCAGTGGAACACTGCTGAAATTTATAACAGGGAAAGATTGATCCAAAAAACACAGAAAGCGGTTTAGTGAAACCCAACGATGAGTTCTATTTTACCAGAGTGATGTTCTCTAGCCTCACTTTCCAATAACTATGTTGTTTTACATTAAGATCTCTTATTATTGGATACAAACATTTATGCAATCCTTCAGTAGTTCCATAGCTTGATCATGATAATTTGTGGCTTTGTTGATGGTATCTGTGACTATATGACAAATGTTTGCCCCCCCCTCCCCGTTCCATTTTGGACAACCCAGACAAAAACCATCTGTGGAACCCTTGATCACGCGGGAGCACTAGGACAATCAGCACCGTGGACAGCGACACGCAGCAGCCCCGCCTCCGCTCTCCCCACAGCTTGCTTTATGTCTGGAAGTGCGGTGCTGCTCGCGGCTTAGTAGAGATTCGTATGAGACAGTTGGGAAGAGAGAACCCTAAAAAACGCAGGGTGGTCACACAGCTCCTTCCCTCTCTCCCGCAGCTCCCCTCACCACTCTCACCTTGCCAACCACAGAAATGTCTCTCCTTAACCACCTCTCACTTCGCAATCTCCTGCTTCTGCATCTATTACCAGAGCATGGAAAAAATGTTCCACTTAAAATAGTTTCTCATAATTTTTTCAGGCTAAATTCCTTCAACATTTGGCTTCTTATTAGTTTAATTTTTTTTTAATTCATGTGAATGTATGAGGCATAATTCAAATTACTTGATATCTTGCCAGGATAAATTAGGAGGGATGCCTAGACTTCTGAGTCACTGGGTCCTGTTGTTCTTCCACTCAAATGCAGCTTTTTCTAATGGTTATAATTCATTCCTTCTTCTCACACTTATTTTTTATATAGTGACACTATAGTCCATGTCTTTATGTTTTAGAAAATCGATGTGAATCCAAGACAAATTGTGTCATGAGCTCAGTTGCATGGAAGATGAGGGGAAGATGCGGGTATGAGTTTCTTGTTTCTTGACTCCAAACTCACCACTGTTGTGATCTATTTTAGCACCTCTCTTTTCAGAGGCATGACAATTTATCAAATACAAGATGGCTGAAAAACATACAGCTTACTGTCCGTCTGAAAAATACCTGCCTCCGAGGAAGACTTCTTTGACACATCAAAGCTCTCACTCTGTTATTCTTTTTTTTTTTTTTTTTTGCAGTTCTGGGGATTGAACTCAGGTCCTTGTGCTTGCCAGGCAGGCATTTATTACACTGAGCTATATCCCCAGCCCTGTTATTCTTATTATTCTATTTTGTTCATCTTTTTCTGGAAGGAGAACTTCTGAACATATACTTCCTATTTTGAATGAGCAAACTATTCTATCTGCTTGGGCTTCGCATCTGGCTACTGATGAGCCACTAACTAAATACATCCATAGAAATAACATCTCTCATTAAAGCGTCCTAAGCCAGAGCCCAGTTTTTAAGAACCCAACTCTTTTGTTAGACACTTGTGTTGGCTAATGGTGATCTGTAACAGTGTGCAACTATATGCATACCTCTACTACAAAACTGATCTAATAGAGATTTGTAAATTTTCCAACTTGGAAAATTTCCAAGTAGAGGACTGACAAGACTCTGGGGTAGCCATGTTTTCAAAAATAAAATTCAAGAGCATTTTAAATATAGCACAGTCATTTACCCCTTTTAAAATTCAATGCAGTGTCGTAGGTGTGGTATGTTTTCTTATTTGATCATTTTTTGATGTTTTCTCCTCTCTCACTGAGGGTCATATCCATGTCCATCCTCACTTCGTAGGAATGCTGTGTTGTCAGGCAGGACTTTACCTCACACTGGGGAAATATTAGTTGATAAGATCCACCTTGTTCAGATTTATTGCTTTAGCATTTTTCATGCTAAAAATATTTTTCTACCATCTGCTAAGATTAGCACTCCAGTGGTATAATAAATTTACTCACCCTGTTTCTGTGATGTAGTTTGGAACTAACTTTGTACTTTATTCAGCCTAATTGAAAATAGGATAAGATAAATGATGCACTTTGAATTTCTCCCAGACATACCATTGTTCATTACTTCAATGGAGGATGAGCATATGATTGTAATTCTAGTGGTTCAGTAAAATAAAGTTCCCACAACAAAAAAATCAGCATTACCTATTTTAACCTTTCTGTAAAGTCTTATAAAATATTTAATATTGTACCCTCAAATGAAATATGCTATTCACTGAAATACAAAACTGGTGGACATCTTTTTCAAGCATTTATGAAAAGAAACATATTTTAGTAGAAATGTAGGGCTTGATATTCATTTACATCTGAGACTCAAACTGAATGCCAAATTTAGAATTTGATGTATTTTTGGCTTATTGGGAAATTTCAATTTTCTTCTCTTATGCAGTGTTCTACTTAGGTTTTAGTTGTTTTAACTATGTTAGAAGAAGAAGAAGGAGAAGGAGGAGAAGATATCTTTTGTGGGTTAGATTGCTATAGATCCATATCCTTGAGTGGTTTTATCCAACTTTAAGCCTGGGTGTAACCATGAGACTTGATTGACCAAGAAGACATCATTAAATATAATACAAACACAGACTTTAAACATGTATATGTAGATGAGGACTTGAAATAAAGTTGCCATGTAGAGAAGCACAGGACAGCCTATTGAAGACAGGTGACACTATGTCCAGAGAGCATCACCTGCTAGATAAGTGAATGCTGTCTCACACCGCTGGGCCTTTCTCAAGCCGCCAAAGGACTGTTGCTGTCTGAGTGATCCCTGCCAAGACTAATAGAAAAATTCTTTAGCTGAGCTCTGGTTAAATTGTGTATTTATAGAATGATTAATACATACAATTATTCTTTCTTATGTCTTTAAGTTTTGAGTATTTAAATAGTGATAAAAATACTCATACTTTTTATTTTAATCCACAAATTTCTGATATGGTTTGTTATACAACAATAAATCACTGATAAAATATATAAAGCCTTTTTCACTGTCACCAAACACAGAATTTTGTGATTGTGATAAAAATAATAATGAGATTAAATCCTACAAGACAAAGTTTCGGTTTGGGCTAAGTGGAGACTAAGGAATGTACTGGAAACCAGGCATGGCAGTGCATGCCTATAACACCAGTGCTTGGGAGGCTGAGGCAAGAGGATCATTGTGAGTTCAAGACCAGCCTTGACTACAAAGTGAGTTCAAGACCAGCCTGAACTGTATAACAGAGAAATGTACTGGAAGACCAGGATAAGAAAAAAATGAGAACCAAATATGCAATTTATTACTATTACAAAGCATTGTGTGCCTCAATTTCCTTCTCTGTGAAATGAGGATAAGAGTGCCCACGTAGTGAGGACTAGCTCCATAGAATGTCCACAGAACTGATGTTGGCACAGTGAAAGTCTGTAATAAACATAGGTTCTTATCATCTTGTTGACATAACATATTAACATATAATTAGGTAAATTGAAGACCAATTCTTGGCAGCCATATTAGTGACTCATAAGTCAAGACAAGTTAAACAAAGGTGATTGGACTTCAGTTCTACATTAGCTCTTTCCTGGGAGATGGAGGTGTCATAACTCAGTCCCAGTGAGCTGCCTCCGGACTGGCTACTGGGAAAGCACTCCGCGCAGGGTGTGTTTTAAATCAAGTTAATAACGTAGCTAGGGTAGTGTTTTTAGAAGAAATGGATTAGTCTTTATATTTCCATTGTGAGCTCTCTTTCTAATCTCAGACATCACAAAAGAAAAATAGCACATATTTCAGGAGAAATGGCTCTGTCTGGGACTGTGCCCCATGCTTAGCCATCTCCCCAGTGGAGAAAGAACAAGCAAACAGTATGTTATGTAAAATTATTGGGAATAAATCAAATCTAAGCAATTAAACTTTCTCCTCTTACTCCTGAGAGTCTGATGACAAGGGCATGGTAAGAGTCGGTGCTCGAGGACGGGTCTCAAACTGTGGGTGTCTTCAGTGAGAAGGGGGGTTTCCTCCACATTCTAACAGACATTTATCCGGTTGCCAGAAAGTGTAATTTATGTATTCTGATATGAATTTGAATCATGGTTAAGGGGGAAGAACGTTGTGGTGATTCTCTGTCCAGAGCCTGAAGGCTCCACCAGACGCCACAGTGCATGGTCGTTCCCTCCCTTTCTTTCTGCCTCCTTTGTTTCTTACTGGATTCTTGCTGTTTCATGGGTATTTGCACTAGGAGGAAGGGAGGGGACACGTTTATTAGCACGATATCATCTGTGCTGTTTCTGGTACTTTCAATCAGAAACCTGAGTTTCTCAGGGAAGGCATTAGTTCTTCATGCTCCTCACTAGTTGTCCAGATTGGGAGACCTTTGTAGCGGTGAGATTGGAGAGCAAATGCTGCCCTTTGTTTGTAACAGTAGCACCTTGCATCTGGGAGTCTGGCCTTGGGATTTGAAAAGGCTAACTTCCAACCCACAGATCATATTTTCTGACAGTTTGACAATGGGCAGGCTCAGTCGTTTCTTTGAGGCTCAGTCTCTCATCTGTTAAATAAGGTTAATTCCCATTTTAATGGTGGTTGGGAGGATTGAAGATCTCATATGTGAAGTGAGAGTGATCTATAAACAGTACAAACAGTGAGGATGTTGTTTACCATCTCATGGCATAGAATATTCCGGCTTTAGCATGAAATTTTATACAGTCAGCCTCTCTGCCTACCTTACCTTTCCCACTTATGGCCAACAGGTAAATATAGCATAACTGACTAGAGGGAGGCTTAGAGACCATAGTCATTCATCAGCACAGACTTTACTGATGGCCAAGTACAAACAGGTGGTCGCCGAAGCTGTCTTAGTTACTTCCTTGTTGCTAGGACAAAATACCCAAAATTCATAATTTAAAGCAGGAAAGGTTTATTGTACCTTACAGTGTGAGGAAGATTCAGTTTTTTATGAGCTGGCTCCGAGGCAGGGTGGTATGCAGGGGAGAAACTGTTCATGGCAGAGCGGGAAGAAAGCAGGAAGTAGCAGCATCAAACCTCCTTTTCCCTTTTATTCCATTCAGGCTGCAAGACTATTTTTGGTGTCACCCACACTCAGGGTGGGCCTTCCATTATCTACTCCCACATTTGGGCTAAACCTGGGAGTAAGTGGGCTAAGGTAGTTATAGCACACCCTTAATCTGTACTCACACAATTGAGGTCCAGCCACCTCTGAAAAGCCCCACCTATGAGCACATGAGGCTTTGGGAGGCCATCTAGATATAAATCTTAACAGGAGCAATCACTGTGCCATCCTGATCTCACCTATCAGCAAGCCTTATCTATACTTTCAACCTGTACCTGGCTTAAAAAGGGAAGCAGCCAAAGCAATACTTGAAATCCTCATGATGGACTACAGTTAGAAAAGGCACTTGAGAGGATTAGCTCAACCTGTACATTTTTCAAACTTGTGCTGTCCAATGTGGCAACCCCTGGCCACATGTGACTACTCAGCACTTCATATGTGGGTAATCTATACTGAGGGGTGTCAGGAATGTAACATAGAACCTGGATTTTGAAGCCTTAGAGTGCAAAATAAAGGTAAAATATTATATTAATAATTTTATATTGATTATACATGGAAATAACATTTTTGATTTATTATTTAGATTAATTAATTTATTAAATGAGAATAAATTTGCCTTTAAAATATTTTTTAAATGTGGCTACTGGAAAATTTATATATTGATTTCAATTTGTGGCTTGTATTTATACTTTTACTTTCTCTTTCTTTTCTTTCTTTCTTCGTTTCTTTCTTTCTTTCTTTCTTTCTTTCTTTCTTTCTTTCTTTCTTTCTTTCTTTCTTTCTCTTTCTTCCTTTCTCTCTCTCTTCCCTTCACTTTCTCCTTCTTCTTCTCCTCCTCCTGCTCCTTCTCCCTTTTCTCTGTCTGCCTTTTTGATGACAGAATTGGATCCCTGATGATGTCTGGATCCCTGAAAACCAAGGTCTCTTTGGAAACCCTTCTAGTGCCTCCTCTGCAGCCAGGTGTGCTGCTGTTTCTTCTTTTTCTTTTTCATCTCAGTGCCTTGGAGACTGAGCTCTTATCCATTGCTTGCGTCAGTTACAGAAATTGGTATTGTACCTAAAACAATTGCTGTTATTAACAGGCTAAGCTGCTGGGATGTTAAAATAAAGGCAGCCCAGCTTTAGTGCATTCTGTTGTAATCATCTCCCAGATGCCTTGTCGGAAATCAATTCAAGTTCAAAACTGGCTGAAATTGGGAGGTCAAGGCTTTGGCAGACTAAATATTTTATCTTCTGCTCATGTCTGGAGCTTTTAAAGATGTGGATGGAGGGTTCTTTTCTTGTACCCCATCTGGACAAAAATGATTGGCTTTACCATTTTGCCTAGGTTAGGACAAGGTTAAAATCAATTGTAATCAATTATTAAGAGTCTTCTGTGGCCACATTGCTTAAAAGGGGATTTTAAAAGTTTCTCAGTTCTGAAATATACATATCTTAGTTGCTGTTGGAGATGTTATTATTCTAGAATGTCAAATATAGATGTTATCAGCATTAGGAGGAATATATGGAGTTTCTACCCCTTGCTTCCTTGATACCCATGTTTCAGGACAATGAGAAAAGCCTACAGAGGCTGAGATAATTACCACTGTTCTACCAAGTTGAAAAATATTGTCCCTTTTTATATATCACAGAACTAGAGCTACTTATAATTTGTTCACTTTTCCAAATTATTTCCTAAGAATTTACTGAGATGATTTCTACAATTCTTAGGTGACTGTAGGATAAGTGCTTGATCCAAGGTAGGTTAAAGTAAGCAGAGAATTCTACTTCCGTAGTAGTTTTGAGATGAGTTAGTTCCATCATTGCCTTGCACAATGAGAAAGCTGAGGTGTGGGGCATTTAAATGACTTCCCTAAATTCTTACAGCTCTCCCAAGGGAAACGTGTCGTCTAGTTTCTCAAAACATACGTGGCCCCAAACATCCAAGTGAATCTTACGCTTTTCTACAATATTTTCACACACTAATGATTTTCTTCACAATGATTTGAGAAGAAAACCTATTCATACACAATGAATATCATTCTGAATCTCGGACCAAGACATGAACTGAATACACAGACTATAATTGAAAAGTGTTCTCAGAAGGTCACTCAGCTTTATCCTTCATCTCAAATTCCATGAATGACAATCCCTAGTATTTTAAGTTTTCATCCAGACAGAACAGCTGCGGGCTCAAAATGCTACTAGAAAAATATTCCATGGTATTCATGGCCTGTGACGAAGAAGAACTCTAGCAAATATAACTAGAATCTCTCCATAGATCTTACCAGCAACACCTATTCAATGGACAATGTGGACTGCATACTTGGTCTAGGATGAGTCTATCATTAGTAAACACTATACTCCTATATCATAGTAAGCTTTGCATTCTTATACTGCATTAAAAAGCAAAAACCCAATATTCCTAACTTGAGGAATGGGAGCTCATTGAATTTTAGGGACATGCTTTTTGAATTTTAACACTTGCTCTTTCCTCCCTTAGTGAAATGAAGTCCTTTGTGCTGATTGCTTACTGCTTTCCAGCTCAGGTTGGAAATAGAACTGAAGTATGATAAACTGAAAGCATTTTTATGAAACTAAAATTACAAGGTCACAGGCATAATGATTATACAGAAATCAATAGAGTGCAATAAGTTAGTGGGTAAGAGCACAGCTTGAACCAAGATGTACTTGGTTCTGTGTCTGGTTCCACCATTACTTGTTTGGCCATAGATACGTTACTGATCTTGTGGAGCTTCAAATTTTCATGTGGAAAATGGGAGCAATAATTATTGTTACTTGTAAAGTTGTTTGAAGGTTAAGTGTGAATGTAAGTGTAAAGAACTTATCACTAATCACAAAGTTTGGTATCTGAACAATAAGAATAGTGACATAATAACTATCCACAATAGTAGCAGCAAAATAGCAGACATAGCAATAATATGGGTATTCCTAATTCTAATTTTATTTTCTTTCGAATCTATACTTATACATATGCAGTAGAACTGCTTCAAATCTGATTCAGATAAACATTTCTGGATGAATTGTTCATGTCGGTTTATTTCACAGCAACACAGTTCATCTGACTGAGCCCATCACATCTTTCTCTGTCTGGAAACACTGCATTGTTCATTTGGTTCATTGTTCCCACTCCAAGAAATGTTTATTCACTTCGCACGCGAGGAAAACCTGATTCTGATGTTTCAAGGACTACTTAATTGGCAGAATTGTCACTCTTTCTCCATTTAATCTCAGTTTGTAGCACATTGTATTAGAAGAAGATTCCAAAACTCCTGAAATTAAATGGGGAGCATAACGCCATGGTTAAAAGTATATATATATATATATGAAGTTTTGTCACTTACAGGAGAGTCTTAGGCAAATAAAACTCATTATAATCCTTGGCATATGGTAGATGCTACTTTAGTGGCAACTACCATTTTAATTTTGTACATTCAGGCAATTCATAAACTATGGTATGAATTTCAGTGCAGTTGATAAATATCTCAGTTAAGTTCAGTCAATTAAACTCAGTCACACTATCAGTGCACAAGTACTCACTGATAACAATGTGTGCCAGACACTGTGCTGTACTGGGGGTGGGGAGTGTGAAGATGCTGAGGAAGAGCAATGTCTTTAAAGACTGAATGGTGGGCCATGGGGTGGGCATCGTACGAGAAGGAAAAGTATAAACAAGGAATGTCACTAAATTGCATTATCGCTTTGTTGCTCATTGACTCCTACCAGGCTCGATAGTTGCTTCGGTTCTTCTATTTGTAGCTCTCAGCTCAGAAGATGAGACATTGAAATGTGTGGATTCCACATACACCTGCTGTACTTTGAAGTTGTGGAGACCTTTTCCTGTTGTTTACACAGCTCCTCCATTCAAACATCCTAGTCACTTACATTTGGCTCAGAAACCTAGTATATAACTTCCTAGCTGAGCAGAGAAAATAAAAATGTACTCTACCTGCTAGAATGTTGGCATAGTGACAGGTAAAGAAATTTGAGAAAACTGGCCTCAGTTTCCTAAGGTACCCTGTGAGGTCCTGTCCTGTATTTTCCCTTGCCTGGGTAGAGTTTCTTTTTAATTGGTTTTGCATCTGATCAGATGCACATTGAGCATTTGCAGTATGTCATCTGTTGCTAAGTACAAGCTACCCCTCACCAGCAGGCGTGCCGTCCTAACTTTCAGCACCAGCATTTCCCCATTCTATTTGGATCTACTGGCTCAGGACCAGACATGGAAGCATTTGAAGGAGTAAAGGAGAATAAATAACCCTGTTTAGTTTTCTTGGAGCAGAAAGTGTTTTGGAGGAGAAAGTAACCCAGAGGTCCCCTATCTCTTTTACCTTTATGAAAGGAACACCCTATGCTTTAAATAATGATTCATGTGCCATGTACCATATTCTAAGAATAAATGCAGAGACGAAAGCTACTATTTATTCTGTACAGTGAAAACAGAAATCTGGAAACAGCATCTGCTTCTTAGTTCAACGTATTTTTTGTAATTATTTAGATATACAGAGACATCAAGCCAGGTTTCAATCAACAAAGGTTTCTTGCTATCTAAACAAAACCTCATTTGGGAAGCACTGGTCATAACACTTGAAACGGCTTAAAGACCTCAAGATGGTTTTAAATATAAAGTAGTTACAAAGCCTGGGTCATGGAAAAAAGACAGTTTTTGTTTTTTAAATAAAGTTTGAAATTGTAGAGAAATATTGCTAAAACTATATTTTCTGATGCCTATAAATACCAGATAATTTAACCATGGTTCATAAATCAGATTACTTTTTTAAAAAATTATTTTAAAAGTAAAAGAACAAAAGCATATTAACAAACAGACACAAAGTAGCATAAGAATAGTACAAACAAAACTGAGTTACAGACAAGGTGACAGGGAATCAACAATGGTTGTTTCATTACATATTGATACCTTCGAAGTGTATATTCAGGAACATAGATATAGACATGCAAAATTGATCAAACAATTAATCATGAACTATTCCTTACAATAAAGTGAGCTAAGTCAGTAGTACAATTATGTTAGATATGCTGCATATAAATACATACTTACTTATATATTTTTTATATAATTTTTCTTTTTTCTTTTTTTTAAAGTGTGAAAGAAAAAGAACTACATCAACAACAGAAAAAAAAGAAAAAAAGAAAGCATTAACAAAGAGACACAAAGTAGCACAATAACAGTATAATCAGAATTGAATTATAGACAAAGCAACAGAAAACCAACAATAGTTGTTGCATTGCATACTGATATCTTCAAAGTGTATGCTCAGGATAACACATATAGACATACAAGATTGATCAAACAAGCAGTCATCAACTATTCCTTACCATTAAGTGACATAATACAATAGTAGAATCATGTTAGCCATCCTGCACATATGTATATACTTAAATACATACATACATTTTTGCCTCTTTCTTTTCTCTTTTCCCTCGTCCCATCTGTTCTTTGCTTTTGAATGGATTTCCTTCATGTCTCTTAGTTTATATTCCCACCCTCAGGTTCTTACACCAGTGACACAATACGTTGTCTGCACATGAACCTCTGATTTATTTCACTTATGAGTATGGTGTCCAATTGTGACCATTTGCCTACAAAGGCCCCAAATCTATCCCTCTTTATAGCTGAATAATATTCCATTATATAAAAATGCCATAGTTTTTTAATCCAGTCTTCTGTGGATGAACACTTGGGTTGCTTCCACAATTTAGCTATTACAAATTGTGCTGCTATAAACATGGGTGCACATATATCCGAGTGATGTGATGTTTTCAGATCTTCTGGGAAAATACCCAGAAGGGGAATAGCTGGTTTGAATGGAACCTCTAGACCTAGTTTGCTGAGAAATCTCCAAACTGCTCTCCACAGTGGTTGCACCAGTCTGCATTCCCACCAGCAGTGTAATAGAGTCCCTATTTCTCCACAGTCTCGCCAGCATTTGTTATTGGGTGATTTCTTCATACTGGCCAGTCTTACTGGGGTGAGAAGAAATCTCAGTGTTGTTTTTAATTGCATTTCTCAAATGACTAAGGATGTGGAACATTTTCTCATATATTTATTTGCCATTTGTATTTCTTTATCTGAGAAGTGTGTATTCATCTCAGATGCCCATTTCTGGATTGGGTCTTTGAATTTGGACAGGTACATGTTTTTTAATTCTTTGTATGTTCTAGATAGAAGACCTTTGTCTGAGGGACAGCCAGCTAGG
>PVLD010021093.1:0-32305 GCA_004027595.1 Dinomys branickii | reverse complement strand
ACCCTACTTCATGTCTCTTTCCTTCCTTTACTCACTGTATGGAGCAGCTGCTTTCATATCAGCTGCTGGGCTAGCAGTTGTGGGATGATATTTCAGCCTTGGCCTTGCAAAGCTCACAAACTGGTAGGGAGAGGTGGAAATGTTAGTATATCATGTCACTAATGCCATTGGCACTCATAAGCAAAAACCGTGTTTGGAAAGGTACAAAAATGGTAGGGATAGTTTGTTGGGATGGTGTACCTATTGGTCAGGTTTCCCTCCCTGAACAAATACATGGCATACACCACTTAAAAGAGGAGAGTTATATTTAAGTTCCCAGTTTCAGAGGTTACAGTCCATGGCTGGCTAGCTCTGAGGGTGAAATATCGTTGCAGAAGGGAACGGTGGAGGGAGACTGCTTGTTTCATAATAGCCAGGGAACATTGCACAGGAAAGAGCCAGAGTGACGGTCTGGGTCGCTTACAGTCATCTGCCTAGTTACCTCCTTCCTCCAACAGAACCTCATATCATAACAGCCTCTTACGCTATGAATCTATCAATTGATTTAAGGTTAGTACCCTTGTGGTCTAATTACCTTCTGAAAGCTCTACCTCTGAACATGAGCCTTTTGGGGGAAAATTTAGATCTATGTGATAACAGTGCATTAAAAATCAGGGAAGGCTTTTTGGCAGAGGTGCCATCTAAGTTATATTTTTAAAAGAATGGGATGGGAGTTTTTCCAGGCAAGATGAGTTTGGCAGGATATTTTAAAGCACTGATGGGAATACGAGCAACAGAAATAAAGGTTGAGACTCTCTCCAGATCTTTGCAAAATGATTGCCAGTTGGAATGGGGTCAGGGACATTTTGTACTGCCTGAAGTGAGAGAGAAGGTAAGCTGGCACACATTCTTAGGAGACCGGAGGAAGGTGAGAATAAATAATGGAAAGAGGACAAAGTGAAAAGGCGTACAAAACAGGTGTCTCGGTTACTTTTTTCCCGTTGCTGAGACAAAATACCCAACGGCCAAAATTAAGAAAGGAAAGGTTTATTTAGCTTATAGTTTGTGGAAGTTTCAGTCCATTCTTGGCTGGCTTAGAGGAAGAGTGGCACGTGGCAGAGGGTGAATGTTCATGGCGGTAGAACACCACAAGAGCAAAAGAAGGAATGGCTACCAGCAGCCTCTTTTCTTCCCTTACATTGTAAACAGCCTATCCCAACCAGGGGACGTGTAACTCTCACACGATCTCCATGCCCTCCTCTTCCATAGGCTCAGAATATATACCAAGTAAGCACCCTGGCTTCCAGCTGAGTCACTCAGCCAAACTTCTAGACTCCCCAAGTTGACACAATGTATCAACCATAGCACTCCACTACTTGTCAACTTGGCAACCAGACATATTTCTTGAAACCAGTTTCCAGATACAAAGACATTACATTAGAACCATAACATTTCTCCTCCTAAAGACTCATGCACATCCCTTTATGCAAAAGGCACTTAGTCCATCTGCAAGTGTTACCAAACTCTACAGTTTCAGCATTGCTGAAAAGTCCGAGTCCCAAGTCTCCTCCAAGATGTAAGGCAAACTCTTTAGTTATAAGCCCCCATACAAATGAAAATTAAACACTTCCAACATTTAAAGGCACAAAATAAACATTATCACTCCAAAAGGTACCAACAGGGGAATATAGAGCATTGGGAGCAAAGCAAGTCCAGCATCCATCAGGGCTAACATTGTGTTCTGTAGTTCCACATCCAGCATCTGAAGCAATGTGTTGCACGTTGTGAGCTCCAAAGGGTTTGCATGAGTCCACCCCTATGGCACTGGTTGCAGCTTACACGGCTTCTCTCTTAGGCCTGATTTGCTCCCTCCTTTCAGTTTTCCTCAGATGATCCACGTTCCTGGCTTTTCTAAACTTCTGAGGTCTCCAGGGCCCCTTTTGCTTCACACTCACAGCCTCACACACCGCTTTCTCAGGGGCACACTGCCTGGCCTCCCAGACCTTCTGAAATCTGGGTGGAAGCCTCTTTAACCTCAGAACGCTTACATTCTCCATGCACCTAAAGCCAGGGCCACGTGGATGATGCCAAGGTCTGCTGCAACCTGGAGCAACAGCCAAACTTCCCTCTCTCTTGGCCATAGGGGTGGAGTGCCTGGATTGCTGGGCACGCTGAATCCAATGCTGAGGAACAAATTTCTCTATGCCGCCTCCATTCTGGAACCTGGTGCGGCTGCCGCTGCCATTCTGGAACATGGCACTCTTTGGCTTCCTTCTCAAGGCAAGGTCTTTCACCTTTGCAGTTTTGAGGCTGCAAAGGGTGGAGACTCGCTGCTTGTGATGCTCTCAGGCCATCTTTTCCATTCTCTTGTTCCTTCATAGCAATAGAGATCTCCTCAGCCTTGTCCTTGCAGTCCAGAGCTTTACTGGAGCTACCTTTCTGACCAAACTCACAACATTTTAAATCATCCTGCTGGGCTCTTGCTCTTGATTCTCAACATAAATCTGGCTAAAAGTCCCCAACAATAGCCATACCACTGCCTTAATGTTCAAGTGCCTTGAAATTTCTTCGGCCAGATTAATCAGTTCACTGCCCTTAATCTCATTCTCAGGCAAAGTCTCTGGACACAGCAAAATGCAGAAAAACTTTCTACGAAGCCGTAACACACATCATCTGGAGTCTAGCACCGAATGCTGTCCTTCTTCCCGGCAGAAACCTCCTCAACCAGTGTTTACTAGCAGGATTTCTATCAGCCTTCTGGTCTTCTGGGCTCTGACAGGATCTCCTGTACAGAATATCAGAAAGTGGTTCAGCTGTACTGTTTCAGCCAACATCTCCAAACCTTTCCAAACATTTCCTACAAGCCATTTCTAAAGGCTCTTGAATCACATGGTCAGGTATAGTTGTAGCAACAACCCCACTCCTGGTACCAAATTCAGTCTTGGTTACTTTTCTCTCATTGCTGGAGCAAAATACCTGATGCCAAAAATTAAGGAAGGAAAGATTATTTAGCTTACAGTTCATGGAGGTTTCAGTCCATTCTCAGCTGGCTCCAAGGCAGAGCAGCACATGTCAGAGGGTAAGCGTTCATGGTGACAGAAAACAGCAAAGGCAACAAGAGCAAAAAGGGGGAGTGGTCGCAAGCAGCCTCTTTCTCTCCTTTACGTATGCAAACTGTCCATCCCAGGGTGGTGTAACATTCATGCCCATGATTTAAAAACTCTAAAACCTGCCCCATGACTGCCTGTGGCTTTGGCGGTAACCCAGACACAAACCATAACAAGGGTCAATAGAATAAAATGCAAAGATAGGTAAGAAACCTAAACAGTGAGAAAAAGGAAGGAAGAGGTAGAATGGAAGAAAAAGGAAGAAAAGAAAGAAAAAGTATAGACTTGAGAAAAAGATAAAATAAAAAAATCCAAAACCAAAAATAATCACAAAATACAAGACAAAACAATATAACTTCCAACCAGACAGGAAAGGGTTAGCTAATGAGACAAACAAGGGAGCATAAAAGTAGTAAAATACCTCTAGTGTTTACAGTTCTGTGATAGTGTCCATATCAGGTACCATCAGTGTACTGTTTACTCCAGACAGTTTTGCCATGGGAACTCTGCTGGGTATGGAGCTGATCTTGACCTCTGAATATGGAGTCTGGGACTGGTCTTCTATTGGTGGAGTTCTTCATAGTCCAGCTATTGGCTCCTTGCTGCTGCTTCAGACACTGCAAAATATCTGGTCTCACTGATTAAACCACACGGCCCAGAAAGACCCGTCCCGGGTCTCCTGAGCTCTGGTCAGTCCATCTTCCAAAGGTAGGTGTGCACTCAAATATCCAGAGCCAGCCTCAAGCTTGAGACATTTCTAGCTAACTGGCAGCACCTTGAGATCATACTGTTAAATGAAATAAATGGGACACAGATGAGTAAATACCTCATTGTTTCTCTGTTGTGAGAAACCGAACATATAAATAAGAACCAAAATGTATAATAGAACTTGTGAAATAGGAAGAAAATATTCAAATGGGAAGGGGAACAAGGCAAGGGGGAGGGAAAAGGGAAGGAAGAGAAAAAAGAATAGAAGGAGAAAATGGGTATAAAGCTTTTGTAAATAAAGAAAGGAAGGTGTTGAAGGGAGGGAATGGGGAAAAAAGAAGCAGCAAGATGCATCATGTACAGGTACAAATTCCTTATGATGAGTGTGATCATTGTGTATATCTAAAATGTACTAATATAAAAAATAATACAAATAAATTCAACCTATACTTCTAAAATAAGTCCCAGAATTATTCTGCCCTGTAGATGATTTAAAATGTCACAGTCATGATATAACTAAGGGTCTTTAGTGTGCAGCCTTCTGGTCTTGGATGATTTTGTCATATCTAGTATGTGAGATTTCCCAAAAGTTTGACTTATTGGGACAAGTTACACAGGGATAAGTCACAGTTGCAGCAGCTGGAGGTGTCTGGGAAGGGCAGTAAAATCCCATATTAAAAGGCTGTAGAACATATATAGATCTTTTAAAAATATACATGAAGGCACAAAGTCTGGAAGTATGTCCTTCAGGGTGTTTAAGCTGCTGAAAAATGGAATTATTGGTGATGTTATTTCCTTGTGATGCTTTCAGGATTTTCCAATATTTTCAAAAGAATTTTTATTGCTTTACAAGGAAGGGAGTAATTTTTATTTTTGACCTCATAATTGAAGAAGATATGTTAAAATAGTGCACAGGAAAAAAAGAAACAGAAGGTGGCAGAATAAGAGGGTCCTTTTGCTTTTTGTTTTTTCCACTTTACATTTTCTAATTGCTTTGCAATCAAACTGTATACCTTTTCTATCAGAAAAATGAATTTATTTAAATGCTTGTGAGTGTTAAGCATATTCCAGAGAAATGTTTATTTCAATTTCTGGTTATCCTTTTATTTCTGCATGAGAGAAATTTTTCTCAATACTTCATTTGTTCCAATTCAATAGAGAACCACACAGTTCAAGTCTGAGGCTGTGAAGTATTTGCTGAGTATCTATTAATCACTTAGGAGTGTGCACAAAGTCATTTGCTTCACTCATTCAATGGACATTTTAGATATTCTATATTGCAAGTGCACAGAAAAATAATTTGTCTCTTTCCTGAAGAAACTGTCTTGCTGAGATTATGGATTAGTTAACCAGCGATTACAGTGCAGTGACAGTTCTTAAAATTTAGCATGAGTCAGAAACCACTTTAAAGGGTGTTTGAAACATAGGTCTTTGGGCACCAGACCAAGTTTGTCATTGAGTCAGCCTGGGTGTTCCAAGTGACACTGTTGCTGTCAATCCAGGACTCACACTTAAGAGAGTTACTACTTTGTAAGTGCTTTAAAAAGAAGCACATACGGTGCATCTGGAACACCAAATTGTGTGTCTGCATCAGATGGTGCATTAATGTTGAATACTGCAAAGCTGGAGATAAAGGAGAGGGAGGAATATGGGACATATTTCCGGTCATTACCTTGGATCTCTGAAACCTTGCTTATTAGGTAGCTCTCTGGGCTTCCACACCTTCTCAATCTGGATCTAGCAGTAACCATTAATTCTGCTATTTTCTGAAACAGAATTGTCCTGGTTCCATTTTTTTCATACCTCCTCCCAAAAGTCTCTCCAGAATCCAAAGATATCAGGAGTTATACACCTTCCCAAAAGGATGGGTCTCACCCTTTAGGTGACTGAGAATTGGCCCCCAAAAGATCCTGTGTTAGTCAGCTTTGTTTCCGTAACAAACATTAGAAAGGTTTGCTCTGGCTTGCAGTTTTCAAGGTTTTACTCTATGATTGCCTGGCCCTATTGCTCTAGGTATGTGGTGTACAACATGGTAGGAGCCCACAGTGGAGCAAAATGATTTAACCATGACCAGACGTGAAAGAAGAGGAGAAAGGGGTGGGGGTCCGTTTGTCTACTTCAAGGGTAACCCCCAGTGGTATTCCCCCATATTGGCTGGGAGACATTTTTTGTCACCATTCCCAGTGTAGCAGAAAATCCACCACCACCACCCCCCACCACAGCCAGTATACTTCAGTTTGTTAGTTCTCCAGGTAATAGTTCCTGTTCCAGTTCTGGTTGCTCTTGTCTCTTAGAAACAGTTGGTTACTGTGATGCATAGCTGGTCATTATGGCACACATTGTATAAGCAATCCCTACTGACAAGTCATTCTGCCTCTGTATTTCCTGCTTGCTTATCTCATATAAGCCCTAGGCTACCTGAGATTGGGGCTTGATATTCTGGGAATGATCCTGATCAGTGCCTATCAACGTAAATAAATGTACCTCCAAATCCTGGGTGTTGTTTTGGTGTTTCTGCTTGCCATTGCATCTGGTGCACTGGCCAGGACGACCAACTGTGCTGACCTCTTTGGTCATTGATCATGGCCCTCAGGGATGGAGGAAGGATCTGTCCAGGTCCTGACAGGAAGGTGCACTCTCAAGACATCTCAAGCCCTCTTGGAAGCCTGGAGGAGGATTCCTGGCTCCTTGCTCAAGCAGTTCACATCAGACCCCAAAGGGAGAAAGACACAATCTGTCTGTCTGGCTGCCTTTCTGCCTGACTTATTGTGGTAAGACCCCCTGGGGCACCCTAGTTAGTCAGTCTATCAGTCCTGCTCAGTTTGAGCAGAAGAAACACTTAATCAACAGTTGTTAGTTAAGGCCACCCTCAAAGGAAGGGGGTTTGGAATGTTTAATATCTGAGTGCCTGCTAAATGGCTGGGTGAGTGAGGGGAGCAGACAGCATAAGCAATAGGATGCTCCATCTGTACACCAAGACTGGAAGCCCTGGTCATGGTGGCTGACTAGGCCCTCAACTGCGGTTCTGTGGCTATCAACATATGACACTACAGAGGCATCACACCCTCCTTAGCTAAGTCGCACCAAAGTCCCCATGAGGGGTGCAGCCAGGCAGGCATCTGAATGGTCTCTGTGAGGAGTATCCATCATTTGTCTGCTGCACCATTGTTCAAGAGTACATAACATACAGTGTAGGGACATAACATGGGTACAATGCAGAGCAAACCCGTGGTCCTTGATTGTACACTGAAAAACTTCAAAAGAGGACTTCCTGGCTATGATGTGAAAATAAAACCAAACCTCTCTCTGCATCTCAAGGAAAAAAAATGAAAAAGAGGCCCATTTTTCCTCAGTATTCCACCTTGACACACTTGTTGGCTACTGTAGTTGCTGCTAACACTTATAACTTCACTCCCTGTGGGAAGCAGTTAAAACTGGAGATCAATCACATGTGTGGGGCTGGAGCAAGGCTAGTCCCAAGAACAAAGAGCATTTGAGATGAGTCATGTGAACAAGCTGCTCCAACTCCAAAAGTATGTGCTGCCCCAGGCTACCACGCAGACAGGTTGCTAGGCAGAGGGGTACCATGTGACATCAAGCTGCCAAATGTATAAATAAATGCACTATGGTGGATGAGCAGTTCCTTCCTTCCTATCCAGAGAGTGTCTACCTGACCTCAGGTTTTGGTATTTTGACTCTTATCTTTATTTCTCCATCTTCCCACTGTCCTTTCCCCGAGAACTTTGAGAGCTGAGTTGGATGCTGTTATGGTTTGTGTCTGGGGGTCCCCCCAAAGCCTCATGTGGTCATGGGGCAGGCTTTTAGAGTTTGATTATGGGTGTTAGAGCTACACCTCCCCTGGGGCAGATAGCTTTGCATATGTAAGGGAGAAAAAGAGGCTGCTTGCCATCATGCCTCCATTTTGCTCTTGTGGTTTTACTATCTACTGCCACCATGAACAGCTGCCCTCTGCCATGTGCCACTCTGACGTGGAACTAGCCAAGTATGGACTGAACCTCCACACACTGTACGCTAAATAAACCTTTCCTTCCTTAATTTTGGTTATCAGGTATTTTGTGTCAGCCATGAGAAAAAAGTAACCAAGACAGATGGCATATTGGTGCCTGAACACGGGACTTTGTTTGGCTTTTTGGGCTTCTTACCCTAGTCCTTGCTTCCTGCCCCGCTACTAGCTGTGGTTTTTACCTTAAACTCTATGAATGATTTCCTCAAGAGAAGAGAATAGTCAGTCAACCACTTGACCAAGATTGGATGAGCGTCCAAGACACATTAGACACTCTCCTAGATCAGATTAACTCTTTCACTCCCTTTGCCAAAGTACTGTTACAGAGCTGCTTTTAGTTGGGCCTTGTCTCAGAAGATCACATGTAACATGCCCAGAAAAAATTTGCCAGGGAAACTAAAAGAGGGGACAAATGTAGCAGAAAATGGTCCTCTCGCTAGTATATTTCAGCTTGTTGGTTGCCCAGGTAATAGTTCCTGTTCCAGTTCTGGTTGCTCCTTTTAGATGAGCATCTGGTCACTGTGACTAGTCACTGTGATGCATAGCTGATCATTATGGTGCACATTGTATAAACCAATCCTCAATTGACAAGTCATTCTGATTCTGCTTCCTGCTGGATTAACCCATGTAAGTCCTAGGCCACCAGAGATCAGGGCCTGTTATTCTTGGAATGATCCTGATCGTTGCCTGTTGATGTAATCTGCCTTCTAGGCCTGGGTGCTTTTTCAGTGTTTCTGCTTGTCACTGCACCAATTGAGCCACTCTGGAAATAAACCTTTGAACATATGGCCTGTGGTAGACAATCCAGACCCCAAAGCATTGAACTGTTCTGATGCCATTGAACACACGGGAACATGACTTCTCCACTGTTGAGCCAGATCACCAACATGGGAGCCTTTTAAGAGGGAGACTCCACTAAGCAGAATGATTCATCCCTGCAGAAAATCTTCCAAAGGTCTGCCTATAAGGGGGTGGGAAAAATGAAAAGGGCTAATATTCTCAGGCTGAAAACTTTTATAAGGTTCACCTTATTGTTTAGATCCTTTGCTATTGATGCAGTGACCTCATTTAGTGATTCTATTTTATAAGTGCTTGTGAACCTTGAATTTTGTCATTGAATGTACCAGAACAAGCTCCTGATAAGTACTCATAATGCAGTAATTTTATAGTATTATATCTCTAATTTAAATTATAGTCTTATGTATTAAGTATTAGGGGTCATACCTACACTATTTCATAAGTCTGTACAAGTAAGTCAGTGCATCACTGTCTTATTTTTTCTTGAACAAGTGTGTGTGTAAAGAATGGATATGACAATAAAACTAGTGTATAGAAATAAAAATGTAAAACTAAAAGAAGTAGTTTGTAGAGAAAAATGTGGGATCAAATTCATGCAGATAAAATTATTTCAGATTTCTCCATTTATTCCTGCTTTTTCTCATTTTCTAAGTCAAACATGACTATGAGTTTATCTATGTTGTATGTATCTAATGAATTCTTTTAAATAGCTGGGCAGTGTTCCATGTGTGTATGTACTAAAATGTATTCACTCATTCACCTATCAATTGGCATAAGTATGGCCATTACAATGGTACTTTGGCTCATGAACTTAATTTGTTGTATGATTTTGGAAAATATAGCCATGTTTGTGTTTGTGTGGGAATGATGGTCATGGTCATGTTTGTCTCCTGATGCAGAGTTTGAAAACAAAAACAAAATTTTGCCAAATGCATTTGTTTGTGAACCAAATTAATTGCCGTGAAAAATGTTTGTGAACTGAGGCACAACTGTATCTTTCTAGACACTTATTCCATAGAAATAGATGTTTTATTCAAAGATCTACAAGGATATGTATTTAACTATTATCTATATTGTAAAAAAGTTAACAGCTGTTCATGTGTCCATAATAAGGGACAAATTAGATCATTATAATCAATCTACTCAAACAAAATGTAATATTTAAAACCCACATTTCAAAGAACTTTTTATCAATACAATTTAGCAGTGTTGGGGGAATTGAACCAAAGGCATTGGCAATACTTATGAACCTTTATGAACCTGCTACTCCCAAACCACATCTCCACCATATCCTTCTAACATATAAAGGGGGTTTATACAAATTCACCATCTTAATTTTCTAAAAGTAAAATCTGTATAAGTACTGGAAGAAAGCAGTGTTATCTAGTGTCATACATGTGAGGGGAGGTTTTCTACGACAAAGAAAGAATGGAGGGAGGAGAAGGAAGGGGTGAGGGGAAGGAAGGGTGGATGCGTCACTATATGGAACCACACAAAAGGGTAAACAATTATTTTAAATTCCAAAAAAGTTCAAGATACAACTGACAGGCTGGGAGATAATATATGCAACATTTATCACAAATAAAGTCCCTAGTAAAATTTCCAGTATCCCTACTGACAAAGCAGGGACAGCACACCAAAAATAGGTCAAACAAAGGGTAAAAGACAGAAGCTGCCATATAGCTTTTAATTACACAGCATAAAATAGTAACTTTGTAGTAGAGCAAGTTGGCAGACACCACCTTAAGTGACTAAAGTGACTAAAGTTACATCCTTAGGAATGTGTCAAGCTCAGCACCTGCCTCGCTGTAGGAGGCACTAAGAAAAAACATGACATCATTTCTGTGATAGTCTTGCCAGAGAGATATAACATGAAGGCAAACGTGAAAAAATCTCAAAAGGCCATTATAAAATGATTGGTCTGTACTCTCTAAAAATGTCAAAGCCTGATATGGAAGCTCAAAAAATTATCCTGATTAAGGGTATCCAGAGACTAAATGCTCTTGAAATGGATCTTGAAGTGATTTTGAAGTGGAACCCAGACCAGAATTTGTGTGTGTAAATTATATATATGAAATACATATGATAGTAAGACAATTGATAAATTTAAATAACTTGTGTACATCAACTATTATTATAGTAGTATCAATGTTAATTTTCTGATTTTGGTAAATCTAATGTAGGTATGTATAAACTGGGTCTTGTTTGTAGGGAATACACATGGAATATTTACAGGAAAGGAAATACCAATTTTGGAATTACTACCAACTGGCTCAGAAGAAGTATTTATGAGTAAGGGGGAAACAAATGTGATATGATGTTAATATTTAGATAACCTGGGTAAAGGGTAAAGAATGTCTTGGAATTTATTTTTATCATTTTTGTAACTTTTGTGCAGCCTTGAAATGATTTCAAAGTAAATGGCAGGTAGTGAGGAAAAAACCATTTTCTCCAGGCACACACACAGTATGACTAAAGGAAAGTCAGTAAAGGTGTAAGTAGTGTTTCTATCTGGATTGTGGGATTACATATTATTATATTTTGTGTCTAGATGTCCCTTCAAAGCGTCATGTGGTTTTAGATCGGGCTTTTACACAGGTAGCTGAATCTAGTGTATGTGATTGATTTGTAGTGCAATGCTAGAATTAAGGGTGCTGGGATTAAGGGTGGGTGACTGCTAGATCAGTCCACTGATTGGATTGGAACCACCCTAATCCTGGTAGACTGATGCATTAAAAGGGACAGAAAGAGGCTTCTCTCTTCCCTTGCTTGCTTTTGGTATCTTTTGCCACTGTGAACACTTTCTCCTCTGAGATGCCCCTCTGCCAAGTTACCCTGCCTTGGATCCAGCAGATTATGGACTGAAACCTCTACAAACTGAGCTAAATAAAACTTTTCTCCCTTAACTTTGGTTATTGGGTCTTTTGTCTCAGCAATGAGAGAAAAGTAACTAAGACACATACATACTCAGAAAAAGTATTTCCCTTAAAATTAACTTTTTTAATTTTCCATTTTATACCTACTTGACCATGAGCAAGTACTTTTAAATATACATTTATTTATATTTTGAAAACACTGCTAGGGTCTCTGGCCCTTAGTCTTGTCAGAAGCCACTTCTGCCGTGTCAGGTGTCCCATCCCTGTCACTTCTCTGCTCACACATGGATACACCCATCTGGGGTCCATCAGCAGCTGCCCTGGTGCTAAAATAGTTCTGAATGGGAACAGGACAGGAGGACAGCTGGGGTTCAAGTGACTCAGAATGTCACATGCTTGTCCCTTGCAGTGCTGAGTCTACCCTGTGACAGAAGGAATTCTAAAAGTAGCAATGTGCACACCCAGTGCAGAAGCACTCTGTCGTTTTCTTGTAGCCAGAGTTCCCATCATGATGAAATTAGACTAGGGTGTCTACATTGTTGAAGTGTCACCTGAGTTTTTAAGAAAAATTACAGATTGATGGAACACAGCGTCTTAATCTGTGAGTGCTCTGGAAAAATTCCTTTCTCTTTATAATTGTTAGAATAAATTTTCAAAAGGCACTTTTCCCAGTGTTGTGCAGAAGTAACAGAGAGCCAAGAAATGTAGTAATAATCTGAGAATATCATTGAAAAACATGAATCAAAAACAGATGAGTGGGTGGTCTGAGTAGAAAATGCTGCAGACTGGGTTTTAGAGTTTGGCTTGTGAAGTGGGTTTGCCAATCTCTAGCCACATTCTAGCCAGTTTCTCCTGGTTGGAAGTGATGTTAGTGGACATTTCCTCTGATCTCGGGACGGTTTTATCACACCAGCATCCCAGACCTTCTCTAGAACCTCAAGAAAGTACTTTCACAAGTTGATGACAGTAGATGGCGGGAGTTTTGAATGAATCAACTTCCATACCTTATCAATTAAACTGGTCTTACCCCTAAACCATCTTTCTTTTGTGGTTTCAGATTCACATGTTTGATTGCTCCAGATTCCTCTACGTTTCCTTGCCTGAATTTGTTCTCAAAGGTTGCCATTTTAATTCAAATGTGAAGAAAACTTCTTGACCCCTCATTTGATGACTGAGACTTTGCTTCTGAATTAACTCAGTCTCTGTTACCTTTCTCCTTGATTCAGACAACTTAAAACCTGCTTTTTGATACATAGCATGCTTTTTGTGGAAAACTCAGTGAATTTTCTGATATTTGCCAAAATTTAAGGAAACAGGATAAGTCTTTGGAGCTATACTCTGGAAAATGTTGATTTACTTCCCCAATACCAAAAAGAGAATGTGCAAGTTTTAGTTTTTTTTCCAGAAAATAAATTTAAGTCATGATGTGAAATAAATGTAAAAATATAGTAAGATTAGTAAATGGCTCTAGGGTTTTAGAATTCAAATTTCTCTATTTACATAATCATGACTTCTGTATTTATGGAGCTAATAATCCCGGTGCCTTTTAGCAACAATAGCTGATATCTATAGCTGTGTAAGGTGACTTACACGAATTGGTTAATTTAATCTAATAGCCTCAGGTAGTATGTACTATAGTATTCTGTTTATAGATGAAGAGACAGGCATGGAGAATCATCACCCAAGGTGTACAGCTAATACTGTAAGCGCTAAACTCTTACATCAGACTCCCAGGTTTTAGCTGACTCATTTTGCTGTGTTTCAGTTATTATAAGAAGAAAATTTAAGGCTCAACTTTCCTATCTCTCAGCATAACTTACTGGGTGGTCTCCATTATTCCTCTCAGTGATGTCTAGAGAGTGTTTAAGAACTAGGCCGCTAAAGAGCTGATGTGTGGCATGTCCCAGTTGCCACAGTGTGCATATTTCTCTCAGGGCCAATGTCAGGTTCCTAACTGGATGCTGCTGACTGTGACGTTTAGAAGACACGTGCTGTAGAGAATCATTTTTATCAAACATAATATATGTAAAATCCAAGAGCACAGTAAATAGTAAAAGCAGTTAGGAGATGATGAATTTTGAGTACTTGCTTACTTTACTTGCAATATAATTCAGTTAATTATCATATAAATTTAAACTACATTAATTACTTCTAGTTTTTAATTTAATTATGGGCTGGCCCTGCTCTGCTGAATTTTTGTTCTGATCTGCCACCTGATGGTTGTACACGGCAACTGCTGTACTCAACTGTTGCAGCCTTGCGTCCAGGCCAGAGGGTCTTCTCACTCAGCTGTGGGGCATTAACCCTCCAGCATTATCAAGCTAGTAGGAAAACGGGAGTGTGTTAGTTTATAATATTCTATTCCAAGCCTTTTGAGATAAGTTCCCAATTGGACCAAAGGATACTTGGCTACAAATTAGCACTTTTTTGGTTCTCCACCAAGCTCAGCACCCCACCTCCACAGCAGTAGGAAGCGTCTCTAGGCTTGCCTCAAAGATGCCAGCCAGAGTACCTAACGCCTAACGTTCAGCTTTCCATCGCTGTGACCAAAACCCGAGATAATCAATTTAAAGGGAGGGAAGATTTATTTTGGCTTACAGTTTGTGAAATTTAGTCCAGAGTTGCTTGAGCCCACTGATGTTGGACCTGTGGTGTAGAGCATCATAGCAGGAAGTGCATGGCAGAGCAAAGTTACCAACATCACAGCAGCCAGGAAGCAGCACAGATGGAGAGGCCTAAGTCCCAATATCCCCTCCAGGGCATGTTCCCAGTTATCAGGGTCTTGCCCAGCCCCAATCGCCTGAATAAGTGGATGGCGAACAGCTTAAGTCATACCTGTGGTATGATTTTGGAGAATCCAGGAAGGTCAGAACTTAAAGTTCAGAAGTCTCTTTCAGGAGTAAAGACAAAGAACACCACCAGACAGCCCATATCTATTTGGTTTTCAAACAAAGGAAAGGGACACTGAGGCAAGGTGGGAACCGAGCCATTCTCTCTGGAGTGAGATGGAATCTCAGCATTGTTTTATTTGTATCACTTGTATGACCAGTAATTTGAACATTTTTTCATATATTTATTTGCTATTTGTACTTCTACATTTGAAAAATGTCTATTTTGGTCCATTTTTGGATTAGATCTTTAAATTGAGGGGGCTTTGTCTGAGGAGTGGCTGGCAAAAATATTTTCCAATACTTTGGTTATCTCTTTACTCTGTTGGTGGTCGCTCTTGCTGTGCAAAATCTTTCTAGTAAGGTGAGATCTCAGTTGTTGATTCTTTGTAATATTTCCTGTGTGATTGGGGTTTTGTTCATAAAGTCTTTACCTACACCAATGTCTTCAAGAATTTCACCTATTTGATCTTCTAGCAGATAAAGGGTTTCTGTTTCAATATTTAGATGTTTGATCCATTCCAATTTTAGTTTAGTGCATGATGAGAGACATGGGTTTAATTTTAGTTTTCAACATGTGGAAAGTCAGTTTTTCCAGCCTTTTACTAAAAAAGCTGTCTCTCTTCCAGTAAAGACGTTTGGCCCTGTTGTCAAAACTAAAGTGTTTGTGTGTGTTTGTAGTTCTTTCTTCATCTTCTAATCTGTTCCATTTTTCTGTGGGTCTATTTTTTTGCCAGTCCCATGCCATTTTTATCACAGTAGTTTTGTAGTGTAATTTCAAGGGAAGGATTGTGATGCTGCCTGCCTTGTTTTTGTTGTCCAGAACTATTTTTGCTCTTCTAGGTCACTTCTGTTTAAAATGAATTCTAGGATTGTTCTGTCTAATTCTCTGAGGCATGCTATTGGTATTTTGATTGAGATGGCATTAAATTTCTATAATAATTTTGGGAGAATGACCAAGTAATGAACATAAACACAAAAATCCTTACTAAGATACTGGCAAGCAGAAAGCAGCAAATCATGAAGAATGTTATATACCACAATCAAGTAGAACCATCACAGAGATGCAGAGATGGTTCAACACACGCAAAACAATAACTGTAATAGACCATATCAACAGGTCCAAGGGCAAAACTACACGGTCATCACAATAGATGCAGAAAAAGCATTTGACAAAGTCCAACACCCATTCATGATAAAAACTACAGAAAATTCGAATATACTGTCTTTATCTCAATCTGATAAAAGCATTCTATGACAAACCAATAGCCAGCATCATTTGGTCAAAACCTGAAAGCTTTCACTCTAAAATCAGGAACAAGACAAGGATGTCCACTATCACCACTCTGTTCAATATATTTCTGGAAAAATTAATCAGAGCAATTAGACAAGAGAAAGGAATAAAAGGAATAAAGATAGGCAAAGAAGAAGTTTTCATTATTTGCAGATGACATGAAGACCCCCATAACTCCACCTAAGACTTGTAGGATTAATAGCCAAATTCTGCATTGTAGAAGGATTAAGTTAACATTCAAAAACAGTAGCATTACTGTACATGAACAACAAACTCACTGAGAGAAAAATTCAGAAAACCATTCAAAATCTTTCAATGTGGAAAAAGAATGAAATACTTAAGAGCCAGTATAACAAAGGAAGTAAAATACCTTTATACTGAAGACTATAGTACTCTGACAAAGGAGATCAAGATCGTATCAGAAAATGGAAAGATAGCCTTTGTTCTTGGGTAGGACAGGATTTCTTTAAAATAATCATATCAAATTTAAAATGTAGGATTCATAGTGTATACTATGATTCTGTTCTGTAAATTATTCCATATGCACAGAAAACTAAGACAAACACATGCAAGTTTATTGGGAATTATCTACAAATGGCAAGATTTTATGTAATTTTTTCTACACTGTATACTGAAAATCAAACTCAGGACCTCATGCTTGCCAAGCAGGCACTTGTGCCACTAAGCTATATGCCCATCTCAAGATTTTAATGTTTTAAAAAAATATTTTTAGACAAGCTCTTGTTATGTAGTTAGGAACTCTCTGTGTAGCCCAGGCTGGTCTTGAACTCATGGAGCCCCACTTACCTCAGCCTCCATGATAGTGCTGGGATTACAGGGTAGTGCTGGGATTACAGGGTAGTGCTGGGATTACAGGGCTCTGCCACCATACCTGGCCCAAATGGCAAGACTTTCCAATTACTGTTCTCTATACTGTCAAGCATTCTGAAAATGTGCATAATTTTGATGTATTAGTCTAATAAGCATTCAAAAAGAAATGGCAACTTTCTGGCCTAAGTTACAGAAATGTTTGTCTTAAGGTTTAAATTTATGTCTAGTCTAAAGTTACAGTGAAATTTTAAGATGAAAATAAAATGTTCAGTAAAAATGAGAGTATGTTTCTTTTCATTATGAGGTTCAACATAGTTTCTGTGATTAAATTAGCTTATGAATTTCTGGGAGGGCAAAATGGAAACCAAAATTTAGTTCACTTTTAATTATAATCTGTAACTGAGTCTCACAGCAGACTTGCAAAGCAAATACTATATTATGGGGTTAATAATATTCCTTAGTTATTGTAGGCTGACCAGGTCCGCAGTCTCCTGAATGAGTGAATGGCGAAAGCTAAATAAAAAGAGGCAAATGGAATGACTTCAGAGCCCCAGGAGGATCAAAGCCCTCTCACATAATTCAAGATTCTCTCAGGGCTAAGACCACAACCTTCTCTGGGTCACTCATATTTATTTGGTTATCAGAAGAAAGGAGGGGAGTACTCAAGAAGGGCAGAACCATTCAAGGACTTCTCTAAGTAAGGTCTGAGGTTAATCCATTGAAGATGCCTGAGGCTACAGTCTTCATCTGACCTGGGTGTCCTTGGCTATGATCTTGTCTAATCCTTTGAGGCTTTCTGGCTTCATCCACCACTACAGGTTCTAGTAGGGATTAGTGACTCACAGAGGTTCACTTCTATGAGTCCGCCATTTCCAGATAAGGAGCCTAGACCTTGGACAGATTCACAAGCGATTAATATCAAATCCTGCTCAGAGCCACTTTGTAGTGGTCTCCAACACTATATCTTTAAGCACTACCTTCTGAAATAAAATATTTAGCCAGGGTGGCTGATAGGGGAGACTGGGTGATATAAGTTTCAATATGCACTGTGACATTTTAATAAACTGATAACTGTGTTTTGCATGTGGAAAACACATGGTTCTTCAGGTTCAAATGAAAACTTAGTAAAGGTAATTGATCAAAATATGTAGTGAAGGATGGATCCTTCTGATGTTTCCAATATATCCAGACAATAGAACCAAGATCTCCAAGAGTGTGGTATTGCATTTTAAGGTCCATAGTTAAGAAAACAATAGGTTGCTTGTTAAATGAAGCTTTCTATGTCTCTCACCATTAAGATTCTAGCTCACTTGGCTTGGTGGACAACCAAGAAATCTTCATAACAAATGTATTAAACAAGCATATGGGTAATATTTGATGCAAGTGGTCCAGCAAATGCATTTTGAGAAACACTGACCTAGAAGGTGAATAGTATCTTTCCCCAATGGTGCTAATACTCTTAGCAAGAACCTATAGTCCTGGAGTTCTAGACCAACTGTTTTCAAACTGGGGTATATATAAGGTGAGATTATACAGACACTCACAAAGATTTCCTGCAAAATGGGTTTTAAGACATTCATTTACTGATCGTGAAATTCCCCTTATACTGGGGAACTTTCTAAACTCCATCTGCAATGGACATGCACAACCATCAGGGACGGATCTTCTTTTCTTGACCAATTGTTTTATTCCTATATCCCCATCTCAAGCCATTCATTGCCCTGAGATATAAAAACCTCTGGGCTGCCAATCTAAAGAACTGGAAATACTGGTGTCCAGTTAGACTATAATGTTGGAGGAGCAAGTGTTTTCAGAGTCAGGTTCAGCGTGAGAGATCTATTGTTTTGTCAGCTGAGTGAGCACTAAAAACTACTTTTAATAATAAATTGTCTCAATACATTCATGCTAATATAATGAAGAATCTCAGACTATATAATTTATAAATAATAGAGGGCTGGGGATATAGCTCAGTGGAATAAGCGCTTGCCTAGCAAGCGCAGGGTCCTGAGTTCGATCCCCAGTACCGCAAAAAAAAAAAAAATTTATAAATAATAGAAATTTACCTCATACAGTTATGGAACAACAGCAAGGTCCTGGAAGGTTCAGTGAGAGTCTGCACTTTATTTCTATATGGCAGTGTGAACACTGATTCCTGAGGAGTGCTATGTTCCTCACAGGGCAAAAGAGTGGGAGGGAAGAACCCACTCCCTCAAGCCCTTGTACATAGGCAGGCCCTCATCTAATCCATGGGGACTCCACCTCTTAGAAGTATCACAGAGGTGACTCAGATTTTGTATATGAAGTTTTGGAGAATGTATTCAGTCCACAGCAGAGGTCATGGTGAGATTTTTGGTGTATCACTCCAAAGAAGTTCAAAGGCTTTAGCAACATTGCCGTAACAACATAGTTTCCATTTTCATTTATTTCTTTATTTGGTTTTGACCTTTTATTTATTTATTTTTATTTTTAAAATAAAAGAACAAAAACATATTAACAAACACATGTACATTTACAAAATAACACAAAAACAACAGAAGCAATATAGAATTTCAGAAAAGGTGATAGGAAATTAACAGTGGTGGTTGTATCACATATTGATATCTTCGAATTGATTACTCAGATAAACAAATATAGACATGTGAGATTGATCAAACCATTAAATATTAACTGTTCCTTTCAATAAAGAAATAGAAATCAGTAGTACAACTATCTTAACTATCCTGTGTATATATATTTTTCCTTCTTTCTTCTTTCTTTCTTTCTTTCTTTTTCTTTCTTTCTTTTTATCTTTCCTTTTTTCTTTCTTTTGTCTTTTCCCTCATCCCAGTTTCATTTATTTATTTGACTGAAGCGTCTCATCACTTGAGTCTTTAATAAGGAGATATAGGGACCAGATGCAGAAATTTGTGTTACTCTCATTTTAATCTATGGATACACAAACATAGCTGTAAAATCACCCCGTTACATTGAATTAAGTGATACAGTTCCAGTACGGTTTTACCTTTTATATTTAATGTCTATTATATTTGAAAGGTATTTATGCTTCTTTGATTAAAATTAGATGCTACCAGTTACAAAGATAAGCAATACAAAAAGAGAAATATTATTTTTTGGAACTTAAAATCTCAAGAAACAAAAAAGTTAGTCTGTGTTTAGGTGTAAATATTTTTACGGCCAAGAAATACAAACTACAGTCAAAAACACAAAATATAACACTAAAACATAAGATTTTGGTAGAAATGGAATTGAAGACAATAAAGTAATGCATTTTACTATAAAAGAAGAGATCATAAATATATCTTTAAAATGGATGATGGTAGTTATCAATATGTAGATTCTACTTAATATATTAAAGAGTGAAAATACAGTTGTTCCTTGATTCATCCTGGGACTATTTCCAGGAAAACCCATCATAAACTAAAACTATAATGAAGCCCAGATGGACAGTGTGTGATACACCCAGCCTATCGAGCATCAGACTTGAGCAACAGAGCACAGTGTTGGCTGCTTCTAATAGTATTAAAATGGCTGACTGGGAGTGGCAACTCACTGCCCTGCCTACCATTGAGTGCCTTACTATAAACTACTAGCCCAGAAAAGATCAAAATTCAACATTTGATTCCTACTGAATGTGTGTTGCTTTCACATCACTATAAAGAAAAAAAAAATCACAAGTGAAACATCATTTGGTCAGGGACCAGCTATGCTTCAATTTCTAAATGTCTGCAGGTACAAAAACACCATGTACTACATTTTTTATAAACTACAGTGCTTAAATGTGATCAGAACAAAACTGTTGCTGTCAAATCATCATGTTCAAAGGAGTATGCATTGTTACAAAATTCTATTTTGAGTTTAGGACATTGTAGGGTTATTTTTGGAAGCTCTAGAATTCTGGAGTGGGCTACTAGATTTGGATGAAATCTTGATTTATTTCACAAGAGTTTTATTGATTTGGAATTGCACAGAAAAGACTACAAAAATGGTAAACTTTTATACAAGTGTTTATATTCTTTTCATTACATCTTAAAAAGATGTAAAAAACACCAGATTTTTGTACTGTGGCCCGGTTTGTGTTATGGGAATTTTTCTTATAAAGTTCTTTTTGGTTTGCTCCAACAAATGACATAAGTCACTGAGCTCAATAGCATTCTCACTGCAACAGGAAAGGCAGGTTTTCACTGAGCTATTTCTCGTATATCCGTAACTAAACTGGTGGCTTTCATCATCTCCGAAGGAAGTACCTTCAGTAGTACTAAACTACAGATCATCTCATGTGGAGCAGCAGGATTTCTCCACCTACTCCAAACAAGGAGTCAGCTGTAAAGTGGTCTCCTAAATAACTGAACAAATGTTGTTTGCATGTGCTGGCTTGAGGAAGTCACAGGACAGTTCTCCAGCTCAGGCCTCAGAGAGGATCAGAATTTCTGAGGACATAGATCAGTTTAATCTCCTCAAAAAAAAGAGGAAAGCAACCTCCAGAATATTCATGCTTCTGCCAACAAGAATATTCTTTAGTCTGTATGATGCAAGTACAGAGTATTTGGAAGCAAGGGGTAGATCCTGCAGGCTTCTACCCCTTTTCCTCTTTCCACTCATCCGTTACAACTCAGTTCCAAAGTTGCCATGGTAATCAACATCATCCTAGAACACAGACTTATGTGACCTCTTATCTATAGACATACAAAATCTGAAGGATTTCTCACATCTCTCACATCTCTCGGTCATGCCTTAGAAGTTCAGAGCTTATTCAGGTGAGCATCTATCAAGGAAGGGCAATGAAGCTGAGAAATGTGTGTGTGTGTACGGGCCTGTGTGTGCCCATGTGTTCTTCCACACCTACTTACCAGCTAGAGCATCATGGAAAATGATGGATATGACATTAGCTGGTGGGATGATGACCATGTATGGTGGTACATAAGTTTATGAACTTACTTCTTTCCACAATTCTGATCACCAATCAAACTGGATAAGAACCAAATTTAATTTCTCCATAAGGTCAACATGGAACCTAACCACTGAATTTGATTTGGTTCTTATCCAATTAGGTTCGTGGCCAGAATTGTGGAAAGACTTAAGTTGGTGAAACTAGGCACCACTGTAAGTGGATATAAGTGGATATAAGCTTTCTGGAAAGCAATTTGGTGTGGCCCATCGTAAGACTCCAACATACCCATAGATTCCACGTATAAAAATGGAATGATAGAAACGTCCGGAAATTTATGAACACATGGGTTTGCTACAGATTTATACATAATGGTCATTAATATGACCACTATTAATTGTGTTAGCACTCTAGTGGTCATCAATCACCTAATTTAATGGTCACTAACATGTGACTGAGGAAGAGTCATTAATAAAAGAGTAGCTAAGAATTATTGAATAGCCATGCATTATTACCATAGGCTGTGTCATAAAATTTAATAAGCTCAGTTTCTCTTGATGTGATATAATCATATATATGGGTATATATGGATACACACACACACACACACACATACACACACACTGAAATAAAAGATGATTTTTAAATCTGCCCAAATGCTTTAATGTTTATCCTCATCCATGGATGATTGTAAGATCAGAGGCTGTTTTCATCCTCGTACTTTCTCATGCTTTTCAATTTTTTTTTTTTTTTTTTTGTGGTACTAGGGATTGAACTCAGGACCCTGAGCTTGCTAGGCAGGCGCTTATTCCACTGAGCTATATCCCCAGCCCCTTGTTTTTCAAATTTGATGCAAGTACCATTTTCTCTTATAATGCAAGTTCTTTCAACTGTCAAAAGGCAGAAGATGAGAGGACTCTTGTCAAGTTTCATAGAGAAGATTACTATACAATGATACGAGCTTTTAAAGAAAGGGAACGAGTTTTTCTGTCCCTCCTGAGAGAGGGGTTTATAGGATGCACTGTTATCTGAATGGAACAATTCAGGATAGAAAAAGGAAATCAGACAAATTTTGGTTAAATACATGACTCTCTTCTCTGCAACATCTCAATTTTTTTTCTTTTAAAACCTCAGGACCCGACAGAGACTGATGATTCAGCTGCATAACTTCATGGCATCCTCAATCTCCATCAGTGACTGCTCGAAATCAGAGGAGTCCTATTCAGGTCTTGGTTCCAAGGAAAGGACCTATGGAGGTGATCTCCATTCTTCCCACACCTTTCCCCAAAAGACCACAACCTCCTTCAAAGGCTACACCTCTTGCCGTGAGACTACAACCTTCTATGAGGGATGCACAGTGGGCTGTTCAGGCCACAACCTCCCTTCTGGTGAAGTGATAGAGGCAAGAAGTATAAGAGAATACATTGAAAAGAAAGATAAAGCGGAGGACAACCCTAGCCAGGCTCACAGACTAAATATTGACATGGTCAAGCAAGTTTAGTCACAGATCCCTGCCTGGTTCTCACCTTTTTGTCTCACTGGAATCCCTGCTTCTCTCTCAATATCTAATTAAAGTCCATATTGTCTGCCAAAACTTGTCTGTGTGCTAAAATGACCAAACAAAGAGGCTGGGGCCCCTTGCTCAGCTCTGCCACTTGCCTACTGGGTAAGATGGCACACAGCACTAAAATACCTTTCTGAAAATTCAGTTACCTCCTCAATGAACTAGAATTGGTAATACCTATGCCAAAGGTAGCTGTAAGGGCTATTGACATTGTACAGATGCTTCAATGTGTGGTCATATATATATCACTTTCAATACATTTTCTATTTTCCTGCTAAACACATTTCTTGCTTTATAAAAATCATGCTCCATTCTTAATGTTTCTTTGTGTTCTTTACACTCCATTCAAGAAAAAGCTTTGACTAACATAGGGCTGCAGAAAATGAATCACCTCATGCATACTTTCCTCCTTCCATTTCTTAAAGGCCCTCTATCCCCAAAAATCTCTTAGCCCAAACAGTAAACTATGTCTTTTTATTCCTTTTTCATTTTCATTCTCTGCTTGAGGCAGATCCCTGCCCTTCCCCTTTTAGCCATCCAACATTCATTCAACAACACTTAATGCACAGATGTCCCCTGGACCCACTACTCAGCTGTTGGTCTAATATCTGTTTCTGTCCAGGGTGAACAGGTCCCAAAAACGAGGTACCCGCAGATGAATAAAAAAGTAAGAAGAAAAAGAAATACAAGAGAGACAATGTTCTGGGATCAGGGGCTTGCAGTTCTCTTGTCTGCAGCCCCGAAACACCTTTTCTGTAACCTTTTATTGAGATAAAACAAAAGAGGCACCTGGGCTAATGGGTGAATATCAACCGTTTTAGCAAGAACAATACAACTCAATTACCACAAGCCTGAGACTTGACTAGATAGCTATCATGTCACCAATCCTTTTCTACATAACACAGCAAAACATTTAGTGTCTTAGTGTCAGCTTCAGGGCTTACAAAGCTTTTGTTAGACTTCCTCCAGAACACAACAACCTAGGCTAGGTTATACCTAAGGCAATACACTGAAAGATTAACTAAAGAATGTCCTCCACACTCAGCCTGTCTTTGTTGCTCACCGTTTTTTCTCCCTCAGTAAGGGACATATGTGCTGGTCAGCGTCTATGGCCTGCTTGCTCACCATGCACCTTCTCACAGTGGCTGGTTAGCCAGTGGCCATTCCTCGACCCTAGAAACAAGATAGCTGCCTCCAGGCTCATGTTCTTCTAAAAGGTCAGCCAGTGGCATGAGATAGGGGAGAGAATGTCCACTCCCACTGCCATGGCAGGACAGATGAAGTGCTCCAAGCACAGGTTACAAAAGCAGTAGGGAAGGACCCACGGGGGGCACCTCAGCCTCCTTCTCTCTCCTCTTAACCAGACTTACAGTTCTTACGTGTCAGTTCTAAAAGACTCTAATTCTTCAATAAAAACACTGAAACCACTGGCCTCCAAAGGATAAGGATACTGTAGGAGAAGCACAAGAGGAAGGCTGCTGAACAGAACCTAAAATCCCCTACTACCTGGGACATGGCTGCCTTAATGGAGGTGTCCACTGACCATGCCTTTCGGTTCGTCACCCAGTAGCTCTGTAGATTTAGATAACTATATTCTGCTTGGTTATTCTCAAGATCAGCCTTATTTTGATACTAAAGAACTTGGCCAGATACTATCATGATGGGGGGTACAACAGGAGAAAACGCTCAGAGAATAAGAAATGTAGTTCTTGAGAGAAATCTCAGAGGACGTCGGCTACAGCCACCCGCTGGATGCAAGGATGCTTTCTCCATCGCTGTGGACCTATGGCCTGTAGCCCTGGCCTGACTTTACTTAGTGAGAAGAGCACACAGTTAGCAAAGCAGCCAACCACTGAAGATCTTTCTCCAGTTTTGCCAGATCTTGCTTTTCTTTCCCTATGACACAGAGACCTCTGCCTTTCATCTTATTTCAATCATCCTATAGGTAAGTGCTACTAGCCCCTGACCATCATGGAGCGATCAGGGAGGATTCTGGAAGCACACACTGTGCTCTACCCAGTCACAGCACCAACACAGAGCAGGTGAAACACACGGCAGAAATCACAAACTGAATCCAAGTGGGGCGAGTATGGTTTTGGAATTCTTTCTAAAGGAAATTGCTGCTGTGATGATGGCGCTGGTGACAGCTCTGACACTATTTTCGTGTCCTTTTGGTGAATATGAAGCCACTCCACACCTACGACCACCAACATTCCTAATAACTTACCCCGAGACAGAGTAGAGACAGTCACAAGATCTGCCTCTGAGGGGAGTCTCAGTTTAATTACTTTTTCTTGCGACCCAAAGTTATTTTCTGGATCCCCATAAAAAAATCAAAAACAGTGACATTCAACTTGCCTATTCTATTCATAAATGGAAAGAAATTTTAATTAAAAAAGAATAACCTGGGAGTGGTGGTACAAGCCTGTAATCCTATTATGTGGGGATACTGAGGCAAGAAAATGGGCAGTTTGAGTCCAGCCTAGGCAATTCAGCAACTTAGTAAAACCCTGTCTCAAAATAAAAAAGGGATGGCCATGCAGCTCAGTGAGAAGGCCCTAGGTTCCATTCCCAGGATGAGAAAAATGTTTTTAATAAAACAAAAAGAATGACTGCTTTTCAAAGTCTTTTTTTAAATGTTTAATGAATGGCTAAATTAAAAAAACGTTAAATTCCCCTAAACATTCCCATTACAAAATTAATTAATTTTTCTTTTAAATAACCTTTTCCATTCATTTGAGATACCTGAGGGCTAGAATTTGAACCTTGGCTCTTTGTTTAAATATTTCCCAAGATTTTGGTTTAAATCTTCCCTTATCCTCATTGTTATTATTGACAGTCTTAATACTTAACACCCCAACCCCCCGAACCACACTCAAATCCCCTAAATTTTCTATAAATATGTGAGGTAACCAGCTTCTTTTACACGTAACTGTAGTACCCGTTTCTCAGGAGGGGGAGGCAGATGGGTTATTTGAGCCATGATCAGTCTCCAAAACATGGTAAGATCCCGTGTTCAAAACAACAACAACAACAACAACAATAATTTCCTAGATTGTGAGAGGTCGCCAAGGTAGAATGGGAGCATTTTTAATACACAAACCATTCCTGCTTTCCATTGCACAGACACGATCTGGATAGAATTTACTCCAAGCAGTCCAGGCCTTTCCCTATCTGTCCTCCCTTTCCATCCTTACCAATACACCCTGCGCACAAACTCTCTGCAGGTTCAAAACATGCTCAGTCAACACACCACCGCTTTCTTCATACCTGCTAACTCCCTTCCCATGGATATTTACATGCCAGAATATTAAATTAGATTCCTGTCATGTTCTGAACAATAGTTGACAGATTATCACCCATCAAAATCTATCCTCTCTGACACTGGTGCAACCTATTCCCTGGACTGGTGGTTGTCCTGGAAATTCCCTCACATTCCTCTCTCATCTTCCTCCCCTTCTGGGCAAGGCTAGTTACCGCTTGCCTAACCTTATATGCTTCATGACTAATTTGTAAGCGCAGTTAACTTCACCCATAATATAGCACAGTTGTGCTTACATGTTGGAACATAAGAACAAGAATTGTTAGGATAACCTGTTACAATGGGGGAATGTCAGAGATTTATTCTGGTTCCCAAAAGCAGAATCTCTGGAGGTAGTAATCAGATATCTGTATAGTTAAGGGCCTTTGTGGAATTCTCTTACATATCGTCCCAAGGCTGTGTAATCATGGCAATTTGTGGAAGTATAAATATGAAATTGTGTTCCCACCAGTGACCCATTTATGTAAAGCCCATTACAATGGTAACAACGTAAATGCAAAGAACAGTGGAGAATCCAGGTAAAATGGCTGTTGAAAAACTGGCATCCCAGTGACTGTGGAATGATAAAATAAAAAATTAGTAAAGGAATTGAAAGCTATTTCAAAGGTGTGAGAATACACGGGCACTAAAAAAGCAGATATTGACAGGAATTACTGCAAATCCATATGAAATAAAGCACTGGCTGAAGTGATAAGGAGATCAGAAAGATAAAAACAGCCAATATAATTTACTTTAACAACACTAACTTACTATTCCAAGCTGCTTAATATGCCTGACTCTTAAGTCTTTCTACTGATGGTTGTTCCTCTGAAATACTTTTGTCTCCTCTTTACCAGTGAAACACCCACCTTTCTAGATCCAATGTAAGGAGAGCTAGGACCATATTCACACCCCTCTGTCAATACCCATACACTTTCCTGTTGGTTACACATCCAAATCCCTAAATCTGGCCTCAGCACAATTACTTCAGGATCTCCTTCTTACAGTCCCATCTCTACCTGTTCCCATACTGGGATCACTGGGTGGCCTTTCAACCATTCTGCTAACGTTAGCCCTCCTATGCCAATTGATTCTCTGTGGTTCTCTTAATCTTGCACAGTTCAACTCAAACTATTTTTTCATATTAAAAACAAATGTACTTTCCTATTTCCCCATAAAATTTCCTGAGAAATTTTCTAGCCTAACATGAAACTCCCTTAGATTATAAGGACAGAGCCAACTCTTGTTAATTTAAGAGAAAGACATGGATAGTTCACAAAATCAAAGCTGCGATTTTTTTTCCATTCTTTGCATGACTATCTTAAAACTTTCATTCTGGGAGTGTCTAATGTAAAGATGGGCATAGTGTCATAGGCCTGTGATCCCAGGACTGAGGAAGCTGAGGCACTAGGATTATGATTTTGAGGCCAGTCTGGACTATAACATAAGATTTCAAAAAAGGGGGGGTCTGATATAACAAATTTCTAAGTATTAATAAGAAAAACTTTAAACAAGGTGTGCACTGATTACAGAAGTCAATATGAATCACAAGAATAAACTTTTCATCTTGTTCTTCCACAAACCAATTTTCACAAATTATAATATCTTTACAAAACACATGAGTAGTATTTTTTGAATAATAAATTAACCACCATAATGCAGGAATAGCCAGAATTGTACTGAGGAGAGAGACAGGAAGGTAACAATAACTTTCATATCTTTAGGAGGATAGTAAGTTTTCTATTTCTAAATACAAGCAGATCACTATCATCTCCCACAGCTCCCACATTGTGGTGACAGAATTCTAGAAAGTAGCCTTTCAGCGGTAAGGTAGTACCAAGAAACGCTGTTTAACATGAAGCTCCAGTGAAGGTGAGGATGTGGAACATGATGAAAATTCTCAAAACACATTTCCTGTGGGAAATAAAACATTTGGCCTATGATAATCCTGAAAGAACCACAGTGATAGGAGTTCTGTCTCCTCCACCTAGGGAGCTCTGAAAAGACTCAGTAACTGATATTCTATGACCTCAACTTACATCTACGAAAGGGGGAAGCAGGAATAGAGGAGAATTCACGTCCATGCCAGGCATTCATGCAGGCTGTTCTTGTCTGTACCTCGCTCCTGGGGTATAAGATGTCTATCTGGAGACATGTAAAGGTATAGGCAGTCAGGATTTTCTTCAGGATACAAATATTATGTGACTTTATGGGCTAAGGCAGTGCACACCTGTAATTCCAGCACCTGTATTCTCTGAACACTGTGCTAAATTTCATTCTCCCCTCCCCCACCATTACAAATACTCCCTCTTGTATGTGACAAGACTTACAGCTGTGATGTGCTGTTGCCTGAAAACTGCAGTGATGTGAATGCTTGAAGATCCTCACACACAAGACCTGCTTCTTGACCATCCAGTTTATTCTGCAGCTCCTGGGCATGTTCACCTTCAAGTAGGCTCTGCTGTTTTCTTATCCTGTTTATTCTGTAGGTAGTGGTCATGCTCAGCCTCCAGCTCCAACTCTTCCTAATTAAGATGGTAAAGGAAGCACAGCAGAACAAAAGGGTTATCACAACTTATGGTGCTTCCTCTAATGCCACCCATTATGATTTATATCCAGATGTCCCCCCAGAGCCTTGTGCTTGGAGGTGGGGTTTATGGGAGGCAGCTAGATCACAGGTGTGTGATACTGGATTATGGGTGTGACAGCTAAATTAGTTCCCTAATTGGATTAACACAGTTCTGGGTGTGGCTGAATGGATTACTGAGGACAGATTTTGGTACAGAGAAGTGAGGTCATTGCTGTGATGCTTCCTGGCCTTGAAGTTCAGAAGCCTCTGGAAATGGTTTGTAGGAAGAATGTGGAATAATTTTGAAAATGTCAGCTGAACAAACAGCCCCTAAAATGCTATGTGCTAGGTTTGATGTGAGATTCTGGTCAGAGCTCAGAAGACCAGAATGCCAATAGATGAGTTACCAGTAAAGACCAGGCTCAAGAGGTTTCAGTTGGGAACAAGGACTGTACTGGCAGTTGGGCTTCAGACCATACACGTTGTGTTCTGGCAGAAAATTTGCCTACATTTTGCCAGTGTCCAGAGACACTGCAGGAGACTGAAATTAAGCATGGCAGACTAATCAATCTAATGGAAGAAATTTCAAGGCAGTCTAATGTTGAGGCAGTGGCATGGCTACTATTAGGTGCCTTTAGCCAGCTGTACCTTGAGAAGCAAGTGCAAATGACCTTCTGTTTAGACTATAAAAATTAGGGGCTGGAACATGGACAACATTACAGTCCACAGATGAGCTCTTTTCATTGATGAGCAACAGAATTCCACCTCATCATTGACTCCAAAACTATCCCAATAAGATGATTTCTAGTCTCTTCCAAAACTCAAGGTCATGGAAAGGACAAAGTGGCATGAAAGAGTCTCAAGAGATATCACAAATGAATGCATTGCTCTGATCTCGATTGGATACCTCTCTCAGACATACAACAACAAAGGACATTTAAGCCACAGTCAAGGACTTGAAAAGAGAAGCTGAGATATTAAATTGTGGAATTAATATTGATATTTCTATTAGTATTATGTGATGATATTTTAGAAATGTAGAAAAAAAGTCTTTAGTTTTACAAATGTTTTCTTAAGTAAACAGGGATGAAGTGTTAAACTGCCTTAAATATATGTCTAAAACTGGTTCAGAAAATTCCATGTATTTTATATAAATAAAAAGGGATGTTAATTTTAAGGTGGTAAGTTGGGAGTGTGTCTGAACATTGTACAGATCTTTCTTTTTTATGATGTAAGACAATACTAGCTTATAAGTTTTAATTTTTTGGTTCTTTCACATCTTTCTCAGTGGTGCACACTGGTTTTATGGATCCGTGGGTTCCACTTTGGCAGATCAATATGTGCACATGAGGTACTAGGGTCACTCTCACACTTCCCTTCCCTTCCTTGCCCACAGACTTCTTTTTTGGTTCTTTTATTTGTTTTCCTAGTGCCGTTTGGGAGAAACACCCTACTCTATGCGTGTGACCCACATAATTGCTTTCTTTATTCTTGGGATTGTCCTATAAAAACACTCTTGGCACTTCTGGCATTTCAACTGTATACATGTGAAAACTGATGATAATTAAAGCTTCAACACTTCTTTCATTTTGGAAACTATATTGTGAAACAATGCACCTGTCTCTTTAAGAAGTCTGGTTTAAAATTCTGTGATTGAGCAATACTGTTTTTAATCCCAGAAGAGACAATCTGGGGATAAGGTTAACGGGCAAGATTCTTACTGAAGCACCTACACTAAGCTACTGTCAAGTTCGGTAGGAATAACTAACACCTACACAAGACTTTACAATTTGCTGGAAAGTACATTATTTCTCTTCACTATCAGGACAGACTAGAACTGAATCAGGGCAGATACTGAATCCTCTAGGCCACTCCTTTTTAGTGATTTGTCCAAGTTGGTCGATTAGGCTATGTAGCAGCCACAAAGTGATCTGCCCAAATCCTAACACTGGCCTTCTGTGAATGGTACCTTATTTGGATAAAGAGTCTGCAGATGTAATGAAATTAAAGATCTTAAGGGATCATAGATCCAATGGCCTGAAGATGGAGGCAGAGAGGAATTAAGAAGCCAAAGGCAATGACGGCATGCAATCACCAGCCTACCCAGAGCAGAAGGATTATTATACCTTAAAAAATAAAAACTCAGGCAGATAGAACTCTATTGGAAGACCATCTGTAAGCAAGGATGGTCCCTTCACTGGGCCCATCCAGTGTGAATAATGCCACATAGAAAACAGGACACAAATAGAGGTGCTGGATAAATATTTGTTGAATGCATTTATAATTCTTTAACAATAAGAGTACAAAGACATTGTGGTGGTATGTATATATGCATGGATAGATATGTGGGCAAAACAGACAAGTAAATAGTCTTTCAAACACTTAGAGTAAAATCTAAGGGTTCAAAATAATAGTCAAGGAAGAGTAAGCTCATGAAGACCTCTTGATTTCAGGCCAACAATTTTTACTAGTTTCTTCTGTATTTTTCCACAGTTTCTGTGATAAATAAGCAGACATGTTTGTTTATACCTAAGTATGTATATACATATAAGTACACATATGTGGACCTTTCATAGTATGAATGGAAGGATAGTTATACAGACTATTCTGTGACTTACATTTCTTTTTATTTATTTTTTTGCAGTACTGGGGACTGACTCAGGACCTCACGTTTGCCAGGCAGGCGCTTATGCCACTGAGCTATATCTCCAGCCCCTACATTTCTTTTTAATAACCTATCTTGAAATTCATTTCACATTAGAGTCTGAAACGACTCTATGATGGGGTTTTATCATAATTTTATCATCAGTTCTCTGACACAGGACCTCATTCTGCTCGGCAAGTGCTCCACCATGAAGCTACATCTTCTGCTCTAGTTAGTTCCCTTTTAAAGGATACACAGATTGTTTCCAAATAATTCCTGCTACAAACAAGCTGCAATGAATGCCTTTATCCACCTGTATGTTGTGTATAGGTAAAAAGCTATCTGTTTGATTAATATAAAAGGTTTTTTCTTTTTTCTTTTTTCTTTTTTTTCTTTTAAAAGTAAAAGCACAAAAACATATTAACAAACAGACACAAAGTAGCATAAGAAATAGTACAATCAAAACTGATATACAGACAATATGACACGGACTCAACAATGGTTGTTGCTTTACCTATTGATATCTTCAAAATGTATATTCATGAACACAGATACAGACATGCGAAATTGGTCAAACAATTAATCATCTCAACAACAGGAAAAAAAAAAAGAAACCGGAAAGCATTAACAAAGAGGCGCAAAGTAGTACAATAACAGTAAGATCAGAATTGAATTATAGACAAAGCATCAGAAAACCAACAGTAGTTGCTGCTTTGCAAATTGATATCTTCAAAATGTGTGCTCAGGATAACACATACAGACATACAAGATTGATCGAATAACCTGTCATCAACTATTCCTTAGCATTAAGTGATATAATACAATAGTAGAACCATG
>PVLD010021092.1:0-32327 GCA_004027595.1 Dinomys branickii | reverse complement strand
GAGGAGAGGGAGAGGGAGAGGGGAGGGAAAGGAGAGACCTGCACTCCCAATACAATACACTGCTGGTGGGTTGGGGTGGGGGGAGTTGTAAACCGGATAGGAAGCAAGAGCTGGCTCTGCTGGCTTGCTCCAGGGACGTCTTCATCGGAAGGTGGCCTCCTCATCGGTGTCATCGTCAAATTCCTTGCAGTCAGCGCTGGTGGACTGCCTGGCCCAGGCTCCCCTTTCGGCCTCTCTTTCCTTATGCGACTTGAATCTCCCCACGAAAATCTTGCGGTAGTTGAGGAACATGCCGTTCATCGCATCTATGGCCCGCTCCGCGGACTCCTGCTTCTGGAAATGCACAAACCCGTAGCCCTTGGGCCCCTTTTCGTCGCAGGCCACTTTGCAGGACAGGATGTTGCCGAACACCGAGAAGATGTTGTACAGAGCCTTGTTGTCGATAGTCTTGCCCAGGTTCTTGATGAAGACGTTGCCCACCCCGCTCTTGCGGAGCGACGGGTCCCTCTGGGACCACATGATGCGCACGGGCCTGCCTTTTATCTCGTCAAAGTTCAGGGTCTCCAGGGCCCGCTTGGCGTCCACCGGTTGCTGGTAGTTGACATACGCGTAGCCCAAGGAGCGGTGGGTGATCTTGTCCCTGCAGATGCGGATGGACAGGATGGGCCCCGCGGGGCTGAACTTCTCGTACAGCATCGCCTCCGTCACCTCGGGGTGCAGGTCGCCCACGTACAGCGAGGCCATGGGAAAGTCTGGGTTCCCCTCCGCGCCCCCGTCCACCTCCGCTTCCACATCCTCCCCGGCCGCCAGAGCCGCCGCGATCTCCTCGTCCGCATCTACCACCCCCACGCGGGCCGCCGCAGCCTGGGTTCCCACAGCCGCTCCGGCCGCGCCGGCCTCCGCCCGCTCCCCGGCCAGGGCGCCCGCCGCCTCCCCCAGGATGGCCTCGGCCGCCGCCTGCTGCGCTGAGGCCTCGGCCTCCACCTCAGCCTCCACCTCTGCTTCCGCCTCCGCCACGGAGGCCTCCGCCACCGCCTCCGCCACCGTCGCCGCCGCAGCCTCAGCCTCGGCCGCCGCCGCAGCCGCCGCCGCCACCTCCTCCGCCACTGTCGCCGCTGTCGCCACGGTCGCCGCTGCCGCCGGGCCGCTGCCGCGACCTCCCTTCCTGAGCACTGAGGGGGCGGAGAGGTCGGGGAGGGCGCGAGGGCCGGAGGACGCCGGAGCCCGGGCCGGGGGCGCGCGCGGGAGCCGGGCTGGGGAGGGTGCGCAGCGAGCCCAAGTGGCGAGTCCAACTCCGCGGAGGGCCGGTGCTGCCAGGGGCTCGGAGGCGCGAGTCGCCGCAGCCTGCAGCCTGCTGCTGTCGCCGCTGCCTGTCGGTCGTGGGCTAGTGTGCGGGGAGCAGGCGGGAGGGCGGCGTGTGGTGGGGGGCGGGGGGTGTTGGCGTCTGTGGTCCGGGCAGCTGGGAAGGCTTCTGTCTCTTTGGTTCCCCCTGTGGCAGCAGCGGGGCTGCGGGGCCTCGGGCGGTGGGTGGGGGCTGGAGCAGGAATTGGGGGCGGGGATGGAGGGGGAAAGGGGAGGGTAACTACTCAGTCTCGTAGCGTCCTTGTGTATTGATGCGGGGAAAGGGCTCCGCTGTGCCCCAAGGACCTCGGGTTCCACGCAGGAGGATGCACTGTAGGCCCCTGTGCTCATGATGAAATGTTTCCATGCTTAAATATAATAAGTACCCCGCTGGCGGGGGGGGGGAGGTAGGGGGTCGCCTGAAGATGCTCTTGCTTGGCCTAAACAAAGCCAAGAAGGATAGTTTTCTTACACCCAGGGGACAGGCCCCCCCCAGCCACCCAGAGAGACAGACAGAGACCCCAGTGTCACCAGCACCAAGGAAACAAACCTTCTGATTCTGAGGCTCCCAAGGGGCCTCATGCTGATCTGTCCTCTGAGGTCTCTCCCCCTTTCCCAGTCTTCTTCCTCTTCTGCAACACTTGAGAAAGAGACGGAAGGGCATGTGTTCGATCATAATGCCACGACATAAATGTTTGCACAGGCTGGTGCCAGTGCCTACAGACAAGGGATAAGGGGGTCCAAGAGACGGGAAGATACAGGCTGCTTTGGAGCTCGGACTTGGGCTCAGACAACCTGGACTGGAAAGTGTCCCAGGCTATGGGAGAGCTCTAGCCCTGCGTTTCAGCCCACCCCCAACTCCGGGCCCCTCCCCAGGCCTGTGTGCATGCTGCCTGGGAAGGAAGGAGTCCAGAGCACCCATCAGGAGGGCCATCCTGAAGGATAAGGCCAGCAAAGCCAAAGCAAGCGCTGTGGACAGGGCCTGGTCCAGAGCCAAGCACTTCTTCACTCTTAGCTCTGCCTTCAAGGTGATAAGGTTCTCAACCTGAGCCAAGACAGGCACATCCACGGTCACAGAAATACAAAAGCAAAACCTGAAATCCCTCTCTACGCTCTCGTCCCACTTCACCAGCTGATACCTACGCCACCAGGGGCTAGAACACAGGCAATGTGATAAGTGAGCATCGAGTGTTGGTGCACTGGAAGTGTGGGGCAGGGAGAGAAGCGGTGAGCCAGCAGTGTGCGTGGTGGGAGCAGTGAGGCCACACACGGCTAAGTGCTGAGTGGGCAGAGCAGCTAACGACCTCAGGGGAGTGTAACAGAGGCTAGAGTCCTACATCCTTCAGAAAGGAGGACCGACCACTAACTCTTCCTGATGGGCATCAGCAGAAGCTGCACCAAAGATAAAACCCCTAAAGTGGGCTCTGAAAGATGAGTGGCAGTCGGCTGTGTTTAGGCAGGAAGGGAGGCATTCCAGGCAGAAGCATCACTCTGTGGCCAATGCCCTGCGGCCTGACAGCACACGCGTTGTCACTTCCGGTCGTGCCTGATAAGATGGCAGGGACAGGGCCCCTGGTCTCCAAAGGCACCACTCAGCGTGATCAAGGAGGGCAATGGTATGACCAGAAAGTCCGAAGAAGTGCAATGTAAACATCAATTTGCACGTAAGTGCACACGCAAAGGTGTACCCATGTGGGTAAATCCAAGACGGGGCTGACAAAACGAAAGGAAGAAAGTCAGGTGGGCCCAGTTTCAAGAATCATAGCAACCCTTGCCCCGTCTCTCCTTTCAGGCCAGAAATGAGCCAGTGGGGTCAGGTATTCAAAATTATGACCAAATACACTGCCTTCCCTTAGGACATCTTCATGCCCCTGGAACTGGGGAGGCTGACCCTACAGACAACAGAAACCTGCAAGTGCTCTATGATTGGACGGTGGTAGCCATGAAACTTCACCTGCCCGGCACATATTCTCTCCCCACTCCCATTCACCTTCTTTTGGGGGGAAAGTCTGTTTTCTCCGGTGGCGGTGTTGGATGGGCCTGAGCAAGAACAGTCAGAAACCTGAGAGAGCAGTGAGAACTTCCCCCTGCTGCCCAGAAAGCATTCCAAGAGAGCAGAGCAGAAGAGGCACAGGCCTGGACCATGCTGGTTTGCAAAGTCCAGCTTTCTGCCCCCAAGCAAGGGTAGTGCCCACAAAGGCAAGGGGGAGAGGCCTAGGAAAAGCCTGCTGGACAGCCCATGCCTGCCCAAGGTGACCACTGCCACCACCGTTAGGAACCATCTCCTGGGGCTCCAGGTAGCTTGCATGCAGCAGCCAGATCAGTTGTGCCTCAACATTTCAGCACTGTGGCAGAGCGCAAAATACAGAGCGCTGTGGCTTGCCAGTGGGGTGAAGGAGAGGTCCCTCGCTTGTGGGAAGGCGTGCTACTTAACTTATTCCACTGATGACTTCACACGTATTTATGGTGGGCCTCCTACGTGCCATGTGTTCTTCTAGCCAGAGAGAGGGTCTCTGCCCTCGGGGAGCTCATTTTACAAGGGGCAGCCAGATGATAGACTCTTCCGAAAATATAAGACCTATCACAGAGGGTTAGGAAGCCCCCAGGGGAAGAAGAAACATAATCTAGTGTCTGTCTCCCTAGCACCACAGAGAAGGGGCAAAGAAGGAGCTACTGAAGCCCAGGGAAGACCTCCGGGAAGACAGTGATGAGCTGCCAGCCCTGTAAGGAACAAAGGGGTGAACCCGCCCCCCAGAGAGACCTGCAATTCCCACAGCCCTGTGGGAGAAACGAGATGTGCTGGGGTGTAAGGGTGGTAGACAGAAAAGTTGCCGTTGTGACCGGAGCCCGGTATGAGAGGAGATGAAAGGAAGGAACTGCAAGAAGGTGCAGCTGTGGGAGGAGGCCATGAAGAAGGGTTTGGTTCCTAATCGGTGTGTTCCGGGCAGCCGGAGAGAGGCCTGCATCAGGGGAGTGACGCGGTCTAATGATTTACATCCAGTAATTCAGCTCTCGCTGCTCTGTGTGGAAAATATTACAAGACGGCAGGGCACAAGGGAGAGCAAGGATGCCCGTTCCAAGGTGCCTGCAGTAGTCCAGTGGAGAGAAGACAGTGCCTTGGCCTAGGCTGAGCCACGAATTTGGAGAACAGTGCATGGATTCACATGGCATGTTGCCAATAGAAGGCACAGCACCTGCCAGGGGATTAAAGGGCTTCGGCGAATGAACTTCCAAACTTGCTGATTACTATGGCAAGGTACTCTTGTACGACCTCATCATGGGATTGCTAGGTGTGGGCGCACCCAATACGGAGAGTGGGTGAGATAGGTTTGGAGAAAGGAGAAAGGAAAAGACAGTTGGAAGCACTGTGAAGAGCTCCTATGTGGACATGCCAAATTACTGAAGGCTACGTGTCACGCAGAAAGGCAGGGAAAGGGGTTATGGAAATAAGAGGACATCGTGTTTAAAGCCGTGAGTCTGCGGAGGATCCTTACAGAGGGGATAGTCAGGAGGAGCAGGGGCAGAGCTATACCCTGAGCCACTCTGACATTTGGAAGTGGGGCTTAGGGGCACACACCCGAAGAAGAGATTGAGAAGGACTGGCCAGTGAGCAGACTTTCTTTTCAAGGCCCTGTGTGTCCAGCCTCAGTGTCCTCATTCAGCTTCTGCTCTCGGTGTTCTGAGGTGCGCACGCATGGGAGCTGGCTTAAAAGGAGACAACAGCGTCCTGACTGTGTATGCTAGGGTTTGAACCTGTCTTTCTCCTTACTTCTCAGTGGAGCTTTAGAAAGGTGGGAGCATCAGGTACAGTGGTCTGCTGTGCCATTTCATGCAGCCCACTTCCTTCTCCCTACCAGGAGCGAGAAATCCAAAGGAGCGGGGATGCGGTTCAGACAGCAGGGGAGAATAGTAGAATGGAAGAAGGAAGTGGTTGGAGAGAAGATCTGAACGACTCTCTGTGCAGGAAAGGATCGAAACACCTAAACCAGTGGTCCACCTAGAGAAACCCTGTCCCATCAGTTTCCCATTGTCACAGGTTCAGGGAGGCTGCGTGGGGCAACAGAGAGTGAAAGCACACGTGCATTTTGGAGCAGTGAAACAGTTTCTGCCAACTCACACTGACCTCCTCCCCTTCCCCCAAATTCCTCCACATAAAAATAGTTCTGGGGCATGAACCAACGAAACCTCAGCTTCAGGCTCTTCATTCAGGAAATACTGCCAAGTGTTAGGTCATGCCCGTGGTATTTAACAAATAATAACAATGATCATTAAATTGTCTTGAATAAATACCAACAACCTAGCAAATGGCCCTTTGGATCTTTATAAGACAAAATGAAGGGAGACAGATACATGAGGCAGGGAAGGGGTGAACACTGCTCCTATAGGAGGAAGAGCCCCAGAGCATACGGCTATGCCTACAAGCATGGCTATCACAGAAAACCCATATCCACCCAATTAGGCACAAAACAAGTATGCATCGGTTGGAGAGAGACTGGCACAGCCATTCCCTGGATTATTTGTGTAACTATGCACAAACGTGAGTCACATATACATGGCCTGACACATAGTACTTGGATTTCCAAATCAGAGTGCTAGTACTAGAAGAGGAAAGCTAGTTGCAGGGAAGGGAATGCTATATGGTCTTGATATCAGGGCTTGCGGGAGAAATGAACCCAAGAAATGATGCCATGCGTCCTTGACCCTCTATTTAGCATCTCCTCCTGTGTATCTCATAGGCACTTTGCCTTTAAGTGGCAGAAATGGAGCTCCATTGACCTTCTTCACTCTTTCCAACTTTGTGCCTTTCATAGCGCAAAGTCTTCTCCCAAGCAGAAGGAGTAACACCGCAAGGGACCAAGGTATTGCAGCAGAGTACGAAGAGTGACTCCTATTCCTCATGTCCTCACAGGCTCCATGGGCCACCATCCCGTGCCTCCGCACTCACAGACACATCACTCGGAATGGATAAAAGTACTATCTTGTCCTATTTTGGTCCCACATATTTAGATTTTTAAGGTGACAAAACAACACAGAATGCAGCTCTCTCCCCCTTAGCAGCCCTCTCCAAACCATTCCCCATGGAGACTTCAACAGGTCGCTCACCCCAGGATGTGACTAAAGGCCACAGACAAACAAAAACTTGGATTCTCTCTCATTTCTCCTCTCTCTCTCTCTCTCTCTCTCTCTCTCTCTCTCTGCCTCAGTCACTGTCTCCTTCACCTTTTCCTGAGAGTCTCTTTGATTCTTTCCCTGTGTCTTTCATGAGCAGTATCCACAAGAGATCACAGTTGGTGATATTTGGCCATAGGATGGTCATGAGACATGGAGAGGCCTATACTCCTTGCAGTTCTTCCACATTCCTAAGTCCTGGATCTGGCTTGGTGCAAACAAAGGAAGATGGGTCTTGGAATCAAATTCAGTTGTAGGCAGAATTCCAAGGCAAAACGTGTAACCACCAGAGCCTCCACAAGTGCTTGCAGTTAGAATTTTGTAAATGCCGAGTAAGGATCTAAGTAACTTCCTTTGTCACAAAGAGTTTTGCCCAATCCTGCTTCGGAACCGAGAGCAAAGGGTGGTCTTCACTGAGGGCTGTGATGCAGCATGCCATGTATTTTTCACACTGGGAACCAATGCACCTTCCCACATATGCTTAAAGGTCTAATGGACACCCTTCTGTGTCATAATCTCAGGCAGTTTGCAGGAGCGATCTTGTAACAGTTATACCTAAAGGTGCACCAAAAGCCATGACTAAGCAGTTGTGCTCACCTCATTCAGGTTACACTATCTTCTTTCTTCTTCTTCTTCTCTTTTTTCCCTTCCTTGGAAGTTCTTCTGTGTAAAAAGGGATATTTCTAGGGATGAAAAGTGATACTTTAGGGTAAACGTTTTTCACCCGCGCCTGCCGTGCATTGCATGCACAGTACTGCGCACTCCTTATTCATCACCTTTCTCTCTGCCCTGAGGGAGTGCTTGTTCGGCCGACTTGGGGAGACCGGTCACTTTTCTTTCTGGCAACTCAAGAAGCCTGGATATTTCTCTCCCACCAGGAGCAAGGTGTCCTTCCAGAGGGAGTTGGACCTTCTTGGTTCTATACCAGGTTATGGCTGGGTTTTCCTCCAGTGACTGCCTCATTCTGCCTGAACTCACTTGGATCACAACTTCAGTGTGATTTTCTGCAGATGTCCCAACCATAGGACCTTTACGGTACACTGATTTGTTTTCTGGAGATCCTAGGATGTTGTAAAGTAACACAAGGCAGCATGGCTGTGTCTGTATTCAAGAAACCACCCAGAAGATTTTCGTAATACTGCCTCAGTGACATGGGATACTGAATCAGGAGTGAGTTTTCTGTCACGCACTCACACAATCATATGGGAGTCAAAGTGGACAGTTTACTGTAAAGTAATGCAGTCCTCCTGGTGCTTTGCTGTAGGGCAAATGTACTGACTGCATGGTGATGCCTCCCTCTCATGTCTGGTACAGTATTATCAATATCCGTGACTGATGGGACACATGTACGGGTTATGGAAGTGTGAGTGGGTGGTCTTCAGTACCACGGGTTGCTGGGAAGTTTATGCATTCATTGTTTAATACATGTGAGATTCAATCTCCTTCAGTGTAGTAGAGTCTTGCCAAAATCCTGGTGATAAAACTTGGGACCTTGTTACACGAACACCACCTGAAACAAAGCCTTCCCAAAACATTATTCTTAGTAAGAGGAGGTCATGCATGTGGTAAGCAGAATACTGATGATCAGAAAGTGCAGAGGAGCTTCTGACAAGAGCAAAGATCCGGATCTGAGGTCTTCTCACTTCCTACTCCCCAGTTATGCTTGCCAAGGTAGAGCGCTGTAATAATTTCTGTATCTGCTGTTTGTCACTCACCTCCTTATATCTAAGTAAAGTACTTATATCTCCTATTTCAGTAATAAATCAATTTTGGATATCATAAAGTGATGTATTCCTCTGGAGAGGAGAATTTAACTCGGTCCCTGTGTCTTTGTGCTGCCCTCTCTTTCTTTCACTCATATTCTTAAATCTTCTGATTTTTGAGTTCCTCAGAATTGATGACTCCAGTAACTTGAGCTGATGATCCTTTTAAATCTCTCTTTCATCCACACATCTTGGTCAATTTCATCCAGTTTCTTACCAAATAACAATATTGGCAATCCTTCCCTTCCCTTCCCTTCCCTTCCCTTCCCTTCCCTTCCCTTCCCTTCCCTTCCCTTCCCTTCCCTTCCCTAATTCCTTTCTATATCATTTCCAGCTAGACTAGTATATGATATACATCCTATTCTGGAAACCTAACAAACTACTTTATACTTTGAAACCCAGAGAAGCATTTTAACTTTCAGAGACTAACAGAGATGACTAGAGGGCCACCTTTCTTCACTGAGTACGGACTGGTTCACATGACAGTGATGATGCTCCACATCAAGTTTGAATCCTCTCCTTTTCTTTGTTCCATGAAGGTCTCAAATGTGTGCCGCATGGGAATATACTTTATATGTGTTTTATTCATCCAACATCGTTTCACGTGTCTTTCTCAAACACATGCAAGTATTCAAAATAGTAGAAGGGCAAATGCTTGTTAAACTCTTTAAATCAGTAATGGCCCATGAAATGAGGATCACTAAAGTCTCCATCTTGCACATGGGAAAACTTTGGTACACTGAGTAGTTAAATAACTTGCCCAAGGGCTGACACATGATAAGTGACAGAGCCAGGGATGTGATTTGACACAAGACAGTCTTGTACTACAGTCCCGCCTTGTGACCACTATGCTCTTCTGCACTAAAATCTTCTTTTTCTTTATCAGTGTACATAAATATTACCGAATTGACCCATACCATTGATGCAAATGCAACAAATCACAGATATAAAAGAATGATAAAAAAAAAGATTTACAAACAATTCCCTTACTGTCACAGTCCTCACTGATCCGAGGACATACTTTTCTCTCACACACGTACTTTTCTCTCATTCCTGAGATAAAATACCCTATACCCAAAATTAAGGAAGGAAAAGTTTATTTAGCTCACAGTGTGTGGAGGCTTCAGTCCATACTCGGCTGGCTCCAAGGCAGACTGGCACATGGCACAGGACAGCAGTTCATGGTGGCAGAACACCAAAAGCAATGAGAGCAAAAGGGAGGAGTGGCAGTGAGCAGGCTCTTTCCCTCCCTTTTATTGTTTGCAAACTACTTGGCCCAAGGCAGATGTAGCGCTCACATCCATAATCCCAGCATTGTACCATGGATCTATCAAAAATTCTAGAAGCCCGCCCCATGACTGCGTGAGGCTTTGAGGGAACATCCAGACACAAACCATAACATTCCAACCATGACCCTCAAAGGCTCATGTACATCCCTTTATGCAAAGGATATTTTAGTCCATCTCTAAGAGTTGCCAAAGTGTTAAAAGTTTCAGCATTGCTGAAGAGTCCAAGTCCCAAGTCTCCTCTGAGATCTCAGGCAAACTCTAAGTTGCAAGACCCTGTACAAATGAAAAGGTAAACACTTCCAGCATTCAATGACACAAGGTAAACATTACCATTCCAAAAGGTAACAGGAGGATAGAGCATTGGGACTAAAGCATGTCCAACATCCAGCAGGGCTAACATTAAGCCCTGTAGTTCCATGTGGAACATTTGAAGCAATCTGTGGTAAACTGTGAGCTCCAAAGGGCTTGCATGACTCTGCCCCTATGGCACTTCTGGTGGTTGTAGCTCCTAGGACTTCGCTCTGGGACCCACTTTGCCCCCCTCTTGCAGCTTTCCTCAGACAATCCAGATTTTTGGCTTTTCCAGACTTCTGGGTTCTCCATTACACTCTATGGTTCACACTAAGAGCCTCACACATTGCCCTATCGGGGGAAACCTGCTGCCCTCCCACTCCTTCTGTAATCCAGGTAGAAGCCTTCTTAACCTCAGAACTCTTCCATTCTGCATGTACCTGAAACCAGTGCCACGTGGATGATGCCAAGGTCTGCTGCCAGCTAGAGCAATAGACAGGCTTTCTTCTCTCTTGGCTGTAGCGCTTGAGTCACCACTCGAGTATTGGACTGAGCATACTCAATCCAATACTGAGGAACAAATTCCCTCTCCATTCTGGAGCACGGGGCTCTGCAGCTATCTTCTTGAAGCAAAGTCTTACCCCTTTGCAGTTTTTGGGCTGGAAAGGGTGGAGATTTGCTGCTTCTTTTGATGCCCTAGGCCATCTTTTCCATTCTCTACTTCCTTTGCTGCAATCAAGATCCCCTCAACTCTAGCTTTGCAGTCCACAGCTTTACTGCAGCATTTTTATTGCCCAAACTCACAACACTTTAAGTCAGCCTGATGGGCTCTTTGCTCTTGATTCTCAACATCAATCTTGCTAAAAGCCCCCAACCACAGCCATGCCACAGCCTCAACATTCAAATGTCTTGAAAATTCTTCTGCCAGATTAAGTAGTCTTCTGCCCTTAGTCTCAGTCTTAAGCAAAGTCTCTGGACATCAGCAAAATGCAGACAAACTCTCTACCAAGCCATCACACACATCATCTGGAGTCCAACAACCAATGCAGTCTTTCTTCCCAGCAGAAAGCTCCCAAACCTGGTCTTTACCAGCAGGATTTCTATCACCTTTCTGGTTTTCTGATCTTTGACCAGAGTCTCCCATACCGAATAGCTGAAGGTATTCTACTGCTTCTCTTTCAGGCAAAATCTCCAAACCTTTCCAAACACTTCCCACTAGCCATTTCCAAGGACAACTGTACCACATGGTCAGGTATAGTCATGGCAATGATCCCATATCTCTGGTACCAAATTCTTTTTTGGTTACTTAGCTCTCATTGTTGAGACAAAATACCAGACACCCAAAATTAAGGAAGGAAAAGTTTATTTAGGTCACAATGTGCGGAGGTCTCAGTCCATACTCCGCTGGCTCCAAGGCAGGGTGGCACATGGCACAGGCCAACCATTTATGGCAATAGAACAGCAAAAGCCAAAAGAGCAAGAGGGAGCAGTGGCAGTGAGCAAGCTCTTTGCTTCCCTTATGTTGTATGCAAACTACCAGCCCCAGGATGGGTGTAGCACTCACAGCCATAATCCCACCATTGGACTATGGATTAATCAAAAGCTCTGGAGGTCCACCCCATTATTGCATGAGGTTTTGAGGGAACATCCAGACACAAACCAGATATATATATATATTAGCTTTTTCCCTGTTTCCCCATGATGAGAATATTGATGTGTGTGTGTGTGTGTGTGTGTGTGTGTGTGTGTGTCTGCGTTTGTGTACCCAAACTGGAATCATACACTTAATACTTTTTTTACAACTTGCTATATCCATAGAATAGGTCAACTCAAACAGATCAAGTTGGTACTGTTGTATTAAAATATGCCTAAACATCAACAATAGTGATGAACTGGATTTTAAACCATCATTCTCTCATTGTTTCCCAAGCTTTGATTTTGCAGACTCTTTCTACTATGGATCTCTTTTATAAGCCTGCTTTTAAGAATGTCTTTCTCTTTTATTTCTACTTTTCTGAAGAAAGGCAATTTGATTGTAACAGGTCTTTGCGATCCTTTCATGTTGTGCCCAGATTCGAATTCATAGAACTTTTGGAGCTGTGAGCTTATAGTCATGCCTCATATTGGGAACATTCTCTACCATTATTTTTTCCAATATTTTTGCAAACCTGCCCCTTGCCAATCTTTCCCTCCTCCTTCTTTCTTGGATAAATGCCAATTGCACTTAAGTCTGCTGCCTTACTTACTTTCCCACAAGTCAGTGAGCTCATCCACCGTTCTGTGTGTGTTTGTTCCAGGCTTCATTGAGATCCACCTGACGTACAAAAACATGCTCATATTTAAGATACACTTCGGGCAGATTTGACATATGATCCATGAAACAAGTGCTACAGATAAGCAACCTTTTTTCATAGCCTTGAACCCCGTCCATGCAGCGCTTCTTCTCATCACCCACAAGCAGTGATATGCTTTATAGACCTATAGATTTCTTTGCATCTTGTAGAATTCAGCACAAATGGTGATTGTCAAGTACATACTCACACACAATACAAAATGGCGTTTGGGTGTCTTTCTTCTGTCAATTAGTATATTTCTTTTGAGATTCATCCATGATGTAGCCTGCATCAATGTAGCTCATTAGTAGTTATTGTCTCCATGGTATTCCCTTGTATGGACATAAAACAACTTACCCCTCACCTTCTTGTGAATATTTGGGATATTTTTCACTTGGAGCTATTACAAATGAAGCTATTAAGAATGCACATGTACCAGCTTTGTGTCAGACAAGCGTTCATGTGGCCTGAGTTGGTACTTTGGAAAGAAATGGCTGATTCTTGTGGTCGGTGTCTATTTTAGTATTTTTGTTTGTTTGTTTGCTTTAGGAGAGTGAATAAACTGTTCACAAATAAATACCAAAGTGGATATAAAGCCAAGCATTAAGAATATACCGCATGCCAAACTCCTTATTTAGCCTGACACAATCCTTGTCTCCCACAGTAATTGGTAGAAGTATGTTCACTTTTACTAGTGTGAGTTTAGTGATTAGCAAGAGGGCTTCCTGGCAGCTAACCATTCTATCCTAGGCTTTGTGTAATGTTTCAGGAACTGCACATGAGGAAACCAATGAGTGAAAAGAAGACCTAGGAAAAGGAAATTATGACCTTGGTTTTTGAGATTTGCAGAACTGAAAAGCATCTCCTGACTAGGCCATTAGGATCAGAAGTGCACTACTAGGCCACAAACCCCCACTAGTGAGGCGTTCATTCCTCTGTAATCACCCATGTCCTGTATAAACCACCCCTGAATCAGTCTCCTGGGAAGAGAGATCTTTAGGCTGCCTTCTCCCAAAGAGTTAACCGGTAGTGACAAAGTTCTTTGCCCACCACTGCTTGGCCTGTCCCTGAGCGGCTTCTGTGATGCAGCAGGAAGGACCCAGCTCATTCACAGTGACAAATTTCATCAGCCAGCCAGGAGCTTAAACTGTGCTACATGTACCTGTGGGCAATCTCCTGGATAAATCTCCAAGGCCTCTGGCACTGGAGCTTGTTCCCCTTGTTGTCCCGTCCTGTTGTCAGCTGCTTCCAAAGGCCACTTGTGGTAGAAAGGAGAAGCAATTCTCCTTGGTGAGTTGATGGGGCTCAATCTTCAGTAGAGCACATTGCTTCAGGGTACACCACCGATAACCCTTTTCTCCTCCTGTGATCCTTCCTCTTCTTAAAAGAGAGATATCAGGGATGCATCTTCTGTAGGAGGTAAGTTCTGCTGGCTACCAGGACTCTGTAGGAGTAGGAATTTTCATAGGGCTTTACTCAGAATCTGGCATCCAGTTCATCAGTGCCTCCTTGTCAGTACCTGATTGTTTTCTCATCTACGTGTGTAACAGAATGGTGTATGTGCTGTCTGTCCTCCAGCAGATGGTGCTTAGGGTTAATTCTTAGTAGATAGTACCTGAAAATGGATGTCGGAGAAGAATTCAGTTCAAACTCACCAAGGAAACCTGCCCCCAGAATTCGTAGGAGTAGCTTTGATGAGAATGCCTGAATGTGTTAAATGATATGATACTCGTGCCTTCCATCCTCCTTTGTCTACTGTCACAATGCTGTGCAGAGTGTCCCCTCTGCTACTGATAAATAGGTGGGACACCCTAAACCGAAGCTCATGAGTTGAGAATGTGGGTTTATCTCGGCTTGTCCTTTGCCAAAGTACCTGGGAGCAGAGAGCACCAGTGAGGTCATGCGTCTCAAAGAACGCTGGAAGTTCTAATATCTGTTAGTTCCTCATAAGCATAGTGGTTGCTGAAGTCCTGTGATCTGTGTTTAGAAAAATTCACCAGGAGCCAGCTTTTGGTATTCAGTTCCATCTGAAAAAGATGCAGCACCCAACCCCAATGCAGACAGAAGAGCCTCCTGCCCCTGCCCTGCAGGAGAGGTGACAGGCCAGATCCCACTTCTACAGCCAACACCAACGTCACATACGCCCCACAGCTCAGGGTGCAGAGGCAAAAACGCACATACACTCCTGACTGAGGATGAGACCAACAACCAGGAGGACAGTTGTGCTCCAGGGCTGAAGTGCTATCCTAGCACACAGACTGGGCAAGAGTCAGCCTTGAGAGACGGGCTTGGAGAGAGTGAGAAGTAAACAGGGATCTCCTGGGAGTCTCAATCTCAGGCCAGCCGGATCATGTGGCCTCTGTTTCATTGTCTGAGTCCAGGTTTGGTTGGTATAATCTTCAAAGTGGTTGGACCTGAAGATGATGGCATTTAGTCCAGTGGTATGGGTAAACTCTTGCACCACTGCCTACATCTAACAGAAATTAGTGCTATGAATTACTATAGGTCAATACCTGAGCGTTCTAAATGTCTTCACTGTAATAATGCACCTACCTGCTATAGTTGAGGGCAGTTGATGAGGGGTTCTCAGCGCTTGTCTGAGTTCACTTGCTATTTAAACCATCGTTATCACTGTCTTTACTACTATAGCCAAGGTGACATAATCATTGCTGTGAATGGGTTTTTGCTGCATGCCAATATCTGGATTGTCTGGGGGATCATAAAGAGTACTGTGGAAAACTCCCAAAGAACCAGACAATGGTTCGAGGAAGCTGAAAACTCCAATACCAACCTAAAAACAAAAACAAACCAGCAAACAAACAGAAAACACAAAAACGAGCAAACAAAAATCATCCAGAAGAAAGAAAAGATGAGGCAAAAGAATGCTCGCTCAATCACCCACCTCCTCCCCAACCAAGCTCAAGGGATACTGAGGGGGACATCATAAGCTGCACCACAGAGGTCTGAAAACACATCAGTGCAGGTACAACAGTTCAAGAGTGTGTATGGTGAATTTAGAAATGACAATGACCCTATTGCGTTCATTTTAAAGAAAAGAATAACAGAAAATTTTAAAATAAAAAATGGCAAAATACAAACATAGAAACGCTGTATCACTCTTATTGTTGTTGCTTTGTTTAGTTTTTGATCTTATTGAAGTTAAAGGAGATATTGAACACAAGGAAACATATATATTCAGTATGTCTACAGAAGGCATTTATAAAAATCGAGTGCAGCTCAAGATAGAGCTTCAAAGCATGAATGCAAGTAGAGAAAAGAATGAGAGTCCATATAAAAGTTCCAAACAGAAATCCAGAAGATTAAAATTAAGATTGAAAGTATGGACAGCAAAAGCGACCAGTGTGAACACAGAGTGTCCTCTTTATAGGACGTGACTGGTTAATGATCAGTTAAAGAGAGATACCTTAAGAACAACAAGAGAACATTAAAAATGAAACCTACTGTTGTGAGATGACTCAATAGTAAAATTAGAGTAATTGGAATTAATGAAAAAATCAGAAGACAGCACAAAAGTGCAGAGGAAACCTCTTTACAGAAGGATGAGCAGAAAACTTTCTACAGACAGAAAAAGAATTTAAATGTCAGATGAGTGAGACCTATAGTAACCCAAATAGCCATGATCAGATAAAACCACTCCAAGCCATGTAATAATTAATGCACCAGAAATCCAATCAAAGAAAGAAGCTGAAGTGTGGCTAGAGAATGGCAATGACACTTATAAAGGAAAACCCAGCTGGGCGTGGTGGCACACACCTGTATTTCCAGCACTTGGGAGGCTGACTCAGGAGGATCCTTGCAAGTTTAAGACCAGCCTGGGCTAAAAAGTGACCTCAAGTCCAGCCTGAACTGCATAGGGAGACCCTGTTTCAAAAAGACAAAAAAGAAAACCCATCAGAATTAAGGAGACTTAATACAAACCTTAAAGGCAAGGGGAGGTTAGAAGGAATGGTTTCAAGCCCTAAAGGTAAACAACTTCCTACCCAGCCTGTCATCTGCTGTAAAATGATCTTTCAAAAGTGGTGGAGAAATAAGACATTTCCTTGATGAAAAGAACCTAAGGAAATTCATGAACACCAAACCAACATGCCAAAATGTTCTTGAAGATATCCTAGAAGAAGGCAATGATGCTAACGATGCCAAATGGTCCTAAAAAAGGAAGGTCAGCGAAGGTCAGCAAGTAGGTGGAAGGGAAAGAAACCCAAACAGCAACAGGAAAATAATACAATGACAGAAAAGAGTCAATGCTTATCTATTATAACTATCAATGTAAAAGGTCTCAACTGACCAATCAAAAGAGAGATTAGCAGAATGAATCAAGAAGCATAATCCAGTGCTATGTTATACCAAAGAAACACGTTGAATACAAAAAGAAATTTGTAGACTGAACATCAAAGGATGGAAAACGCTACTCCATGAAACGAGCACTCCAAAACAAGCAGGAGTAGCTGTCCTATTTTCAGATAAAGGGGATTTAAGCCAAAGGTAATCAAAAATGGCAAAGAAGGACCTTACATGTTGGTTAATAGAACTACTCAATGGGAGATCATAACAATTATCAACATATGTGCACCAAAGCATGGTGCACTCGACTTATAAAGCAAATACTAGTACTACAGATGATCAGAAAAAACAGCAATACGATTATAAAGGATGCTCTCCATACCCTACTATCAGAAGAAGACAGATCCACTGAGGAAAAAAATCAACAAAGAAATTTCAGGATCAAATCAAACCTTTGAAAATATGGACCAGCAGTTATACACAGAGTATTCCACCCCAAAATAATGGAATGCACATTACTTTTGGCGGCACATGGTACTTTCTCCAAAATAGACCACATGCCTGTCAATAAAGCCTGCTAAGTATTTGCTAAAGAATTGAAATTTTAACGTGCACATCATTAGATCACAGTGCAATGAAACTGGAAGTCAATAGCAATAGAAATTATGCAAACACATGGAAATTAAGCAACACACTCTTGAATAATCGATGTATCTCAGAGGAAATTAAGGGAGAAATAAAACAATTGCTAAAATTAAATGGTAACGGCAGTGCAACATATGAAAACTAATGACACATAGTGAAAGCAGTCCTGTGAGGGAAGTTTATAGCTGTGAATATGTGCATCAGCAAAACAGAGCAAGGGCAAAGAAATAACCTAATGATGTATTACAAGGTCCTAGAGGAGAGCATTCTAGAAATAAGAGCAGAAATGAATGAAATGGAGACTAAGAATACCATATAAAGTGTCAATGAACTGAAGAGGTGGTTCTTCGAAAGGATGAACAAAATAGACAATGTTTCAGCCAGTCTTACAAAAAAGAAAAAAATAAAATTTAGTGCTTGTATCTAGATGTCCCACCAAATCCTCATGCACTGATAGGTGGCTGGATGTACAGTGTATGATGCTGGGGTTAAGGATGTGTGATTACTAAACTAGTCCACTGATTGGTTTTGGCATAGTGCTTAGTGTTGATAATGGGAAGATCCGCCCTAGATGTGAGTGCTACCCATGCTAAGGGATTATGGCCTGGAGGAAATATAAGGGACAGAAAGAGGGCTGCTATTGTTGGTTGTTTCTGCTGCTTCTTTGCAGTTTTGCTACTGTGTGGCCTTCTGCCTGCCATGAAGTGTTTCACCTCTGCAATGCCTCTCTGCCATGCCACCTTGCCTTGGAGGCAGCCAGCTATGTGCCGAAATCTCTACAAACCGTGAACTAAATAAACCTTACTTCCTTTGATTTTTGGTGCTGGGTACTTTGTCTCAGTCATAAGAAAAGTAACCGAACTACAGTCCAATAACATGCAGTGCAACTGAACAAGGTTTTATTAGCCAAGGAACCCCCCCCCAGTAACGAAAAATAACACTACCAACTCATACAAGCTCATGACTTGATGGATTCAAAAGCAAATTGTACCAAAACTTTTGGGAAGATCTAGCACCAATACTCCTCAAACTCTTTAATGAAAGTGAGAGGGAAGGAGTACTTACAAAATCATTCTCAGAAAATCACATTATTCTGATCCCTAAATAAGACAAAGTTGCAACCAGAAAACAGAGCCACAGGCCAATATCGTTAATTAATATAGATGCAAAAATTTTGAACAGAATGTTGGCAAACAAAACACCACAAATCCTCAAAACGATTTTATACCATAACCAAGTAGGTTTTATCCCAGGGATGCAAGAAATGTTCAACACATACAAAGCAATAAGTGTAATTCATCAAATAAACACAGGCAAGGACAAAAATATTGTGATCTTCTCAATGGATGCTAAAAAGGCCTTTCAAAAATCCCAACATTTATTCATGATGAAAACCCTATAGATATATTTACAGAAGGACCGTCTCTAAATCTGATAACCATTTATGGCACAGCCATTCCCAACATCTTATTAAATGGCGAAAGCTACAAATTTTCCCTCTAGCTCAAGAACAAGGTAAGCATGTCCCTCATTGTCACCCCTGTTCAACATAGGGCTCCAGATAGTAGCCAGAACTGTCCAGCAAGAGGAAGAAATAAAAAGGGTATGTGAAATGGAGAAAGTCAAAGTGTCATGATTTGCAGTTGCCGTGATCCTTTTCTGCAAGGCCCAAAAGAAAAGAGAAAAACTATGCCAAAAACCTGCCAGAATCAATAACCAAATTTAGCAATGTAGAAGGATACAAAGTATCACATAATAATTGAAAGCATTCCTATACACTAATAATGAACTCATGGAAAAAGAAATTAGGAAAACAGTGCCATTCATAGTAGCGTAAGAAGAGTAAATACTGGGACTAGGCACCGAAATAGGCATGTAGATCAATGGAGGAGAATAGAGGAAGTAGAAACAACCTCAGGCACTTCAGTTATTTGATTTTTGACAAAGGAGACAAAGGCATGTCCCAGAAGAAAGATGGACGCTTTCATAAATGTGCTGGGAAAATTGGATCTCCGCAGGCATTAGGTTGAATCTAGATCCATTTATCTCTCCGTGTTCTAAAATATAATAAGAATGGGTGAAATATATCAACGTTAAAACAGAAACACTTTATCTGCTTAAAGATAAAATAGGTACAGCTCTTGAAGACATAGGTATAGGCGAGGACAGTTTGGACACAAGCCTAATGGCACGAAAAATGAGAAGAATCAATGAATGGGATCATATCAAAGTAAATGGCTTGTTCACAGCAGAAAAAAAAAACAACCAAGAGAATGGGGAAATTTCTCCAGCTATGCCTCAAGCAGAGGACTATTCTAATACCTAGAGTACATAAAAATTCTCAAAATACTAGACTTGCCACAATAAGAGACCTAATCAAAACAAAATGGGAAATTGCAATGAACAAACATTTCTCAGAAGACCATGTACATATGGCTAATAGTTGCATGAAAGAAATAGCCAACATCTCTGGCCATTAGAGAAATACAAATTAAAACTACAATGAAAAGCCATTTTACCTAAAAAGAGTGGCTATTATCAAAAAATTCAATAATTACAAATGCTGGTGATAACGTGGGGTAAAGGAACGGTTCTACATTGTTGGTGGGAGTGTTAACTAGTACAATCACTATGGTAACTAGTGTGGAGATTCCTCAAACACTTAAAAATACAAATTCTATTTGAGCCTGCTATCAACTTCTGGTATCCTGCCAGAAGAGCTAAAATCAGCATATCACCGCTGTGCAGACACATCCATGTTTACAGTAGCACATTTTATAATAGCTATATCTTGGAAACAGCATATGTATCCATCAACAGATGAACAGGTAACAACAATGTTGTATTACTCTGTCACAAAGGAAGAAAGACTTGAAGCATTTGAAGATAAATGGGTGCAACTTGACAGCATAATATTGAGTGAAATAAGGCAGACACACAAGATTAAATATCACAAGGTTCCTTTTGTATGATTCTCTCTCTCTGAACATGTATTCACATATATAGACATAAAGAAATAAAGAGAAGATAGGTAAAGGGGAGAAGTTAAAATACTTCCCCAAATTATGCATTCTGTTGTTTCAAAACATTTTAATATATATAGTATCTGTTTCATCTGTACTTCTAGTTTCTGCTAATCCATGGAAAAGAAAGTTTTGTGGTATTTTATGTTTCTTTCTTCTTTGTAAAAGAGATATTTTTGGTCAATATCTTGCACGCTGAGTAACTACTTTGAAGCAAATGATACAATGTATATTAAATATTCTTAGGCTTTTATTATTTTGTTATGAAATTTTATTTCATTTTTATAAATAAACCTAAAATTAAAATGGAAAGAAAACACACTAGAAGGTATTTTCCTATCTAGTCTACTTGCTCTACCGCATTCACCCTTGTAATGCCCCCATGTGGCAGGACGTACCAGATTTGAGAGATCTATGCACATGTCACAAAACTGTGGAATGGACATGTAACAGTGGGGAACGAAAAGCCAAGCACTGAGACCAGAGCATGTCCAAGACCCTGTTCCACTTCACGTGTCCCTTGTCTCTCAGAATAGTCAGTTGAAGTATGTTTTCTTCTATTACTATGAGTTTGACGGTGATCAGAGAGAAGACTAGGTGCAGATACTTTGCTAGCCTACCCCTTGAGTCACACGTCAGGAACTGCATGTGGGGAAACTAATTAGTGACCAGAAGATCGTGAGGATACAGTGATCTTTGACCTTGACATTTTCAGAAGGAAGCATCATCTTGTAAGTAGTCCTCTTGCATCAGATGTGCCTCATTTGGCCCTGTGAGAAGGTGCTCATGACTGCAATCACCCGCGTTCTGCATGAAGCACCCTCGAAACAGACTGTGGGCTCTAGGCTGCCTTCTTCTGAAAAGCTAGCTGGTACTGATGAAGTCCTTTCTTTATCCCCTGTGTGCCTCTCACCTGATTGGTTCCCATCATGAGGCAAGCAGGCCAAGCCTGTGTGTCCTAACTGATGACCCATTTTACATTCCCACCTGTGTTATGGGCCTGTGCGACTTCCTTCATACCCTAATTCCCACTTGGTATGGACAGTCTTTTGAATCTCATCTATTCTAATGCGTGTGCAATAGTATCAAATTTTGCCTTGGGGTTGTCTCTCCCTAATGACCATGGGTGTGCACCATGTTTTAATGTGGGCATTTGCAACCTAAATGTCTTCTTTACTGTGAGGTCCTTGTTCTAATCTTTTGTTCCTTTCTACTTGGTTATGTCCTTGTTATTGAGAATATGTACATTATTTTATATGAATGCTGGATAACAACGACTGTATCAATGAAAATTTTGCATAAAAGATCCTAGAAGATACCTCTTCTCCTAATATGTGTTAATCTCACAGGCAGCACTATAATGCACTGGGGGTCACCTTCTGACCACAGTAAGATATGTTTGTTGATCAGTGCTGATTTGGGGGAGACGTGAGTATCTAACAGTTACAGCACCATTTTGTTGAAAACTGTATCCTTTTTTGCAGTGAATTGCCTTTGTATTTGTGTCAAAATTTGGCTGTCTTTTTCTGGATGGTGTGTTCGGGAGCTCTGGGTTGCTGTGACAAAATGCTTCAGAAAAACAATTCAAGCAATTAAAGACTTGTTTGGACTCACAATTGCAGTCCATACTCAGTTGGCTCTACTGCTCTAGGCCACTGGTGGCAAACCTATGGCATGCCAGAGGAAAGTGGTAGACAAAAGCTGCTCAGCTCCTGGTGGTCAGGAAGCTGAGAGACAGAGAGACAGAGATGGAAAGAGAGAGAGAGAAATAGAGAGAGACAGAGACAGAGACAGAGACAGAGACAGAGACAGAGACAGAGAGGCCAGGAACAAGACATACAGTACCAAAAGTCATGCTCCCATGACCCACTACCTTCAACTAACACTCAACTCCTAATAGCTCATTCAGCTAGAAACTCATTAATGGATGAGTCACTGATATGTTTAGAGCCTTTATCATCCAATCATTTCCTAAAACCCCCAGCTGTGAATTTTGTTTATTCAGGACCAAGACTTCAGCCCAAAGAACCCACTGGGAGGGCATCTTAGATCCAAAGCATAGCAAATGGATTTGTTTCTTCCTGATACACTTTAATGAGAATAAACATAGATCTTCAATTCCAGGGGTCCATCTGTCTATCATGATGCCAACAGTACACTATCTTTATGAATGTTACTTTATCATAAGCCTTGAAATACTCTAGATTTGCCTCTCCTAATTTGTACTTCTTTTCTCCAGGTCAGTTTGTCTATTTTAGGCCCTTTGTAATTCCATATGCACTTGAGAATATCCTTGCCAACTTTCACAAGAATCCCTTCACAAATCTTGATTGAGGTTGCACTGATTCTACACTTCACTTTGGGAGAACTGACATGTTAACTATATTGCATCCTCTGAGCAATGAACACGTATTCTCTCTCTGTTTACATCTCCTTTGATTTCTCTCTGTAGTGGTTTTCAGTCTATGGACGTTCCCGATATAATCCTCAGGTATTTTGTGTTTTCAGTTGCTGTTGAAGTTCATTGCAACTTTTCCCCACATGTTAGTAGCAGTAGAATTCCGATTCTGGAGTACACACTGATGTCATATCACAAAACCTTAAGAAAGAGAATACTTAGTGTTAGTCTCTCATTTGTGCGTTTCTTGAGATTTTGTATATACAAGACCACATCATTGACAGAGACCTAGTTCTCCCTCTTCTTCTCCAATGTGGGTGGCCTTTTGTTTCTTTTTCTTGTCTAGTTGTCCTGACTCAAACATTCTTAGATGTGGCAGGACTAGATATCTGTGTCTTATTCCTGATGTCAGGGGGGATTCATTCAGTCTTTCAAATTAAGACTCATGTCGGTCGCCATTTCAAGGTACCTAGTATCTGGCTGAATAAGTTCTCTTTTCTACTTAGTTTGGTGGAGTGTTTTATCTCAAATGTTGTTGGGTTTGATTCCTATTGTGCCAAGATAAGCATATGAATTTTCTGCTTTGACTTCATTCACGTGGTGATTTACATTGTGAGATTTTAAAAGGTAAGTGAGTGCTGTGTTTCTGTGGTAAATCCTTGGTGGTCATGATGTCTTAACTTTTGAGTAGATCGTTGGGTTTGATTTACAAACATCTCATCAAGAAAATTTCCCTCTTATTCACGAGTGATGTTTGACTATGTCTTTCCTTACTCCTGATGTCTTTTTCTGTTTAGAGGGCCACAGTAATACTGGTATGGTATGTACTTGAAAACTAAATTACAATTAAAATATGAACATTTTATGTAGATTCAGTAATGTTTCTTCCATAAGAGTTTGATGAAATTTGCTGTAGTTTTCCTTGTGAAAATGAGTTCACCTTTGAGTTCAAATTTTTAGTAGATATAACTCTTCAGATTAATTAATTTAATTCTTCTTGCATTAGTATTTGTTGTGTTGGAATTTTAAGATATTTGTCCATTTTCTCTAATCATTGATGTATTTGGCATATAGCTATTCACAATATTTCCTATCATTTGTTGGCATGATTTCATCTGACACATTTTGATATTGTTAATCTGTGAAATCTTTGTGGTTTTCCCCCAAAACAATAAACTTGAGCTTTACAAGGCTTTCTGATCTTTTCAAAAGAAATGCTCTTTAGTTTCAAGGATTTTCTCTATTACTTTTGTGTTTTGTGTTTCATTGATTTATCCTCTGATATTTTTAACTTGCTCTTCACTATTAAGTTCAGCTTGAATTTTTCCATTGTTTCTTATATAACAATCTGAGTTCCTTACCTTGAGACTTTTCTGTTTTCCTCTATGTATAAAATATAGTTTTCCTTGTAAGCCGTATAGTGTTAGCTGTTATTTATTAATCCAATCTAACAACAGATGTCCGTTAATTGATGTATTTGAAAAGTCATAGTTTAAGTGGTTAATTATAGAGTTAGATTCCGCTTCACCACACCTATTTCTATTCATGATTTTTTATGGTTTGCTCTCCTTCCTCCCCTCTGTCTTTTGTGTGTTTAATTGAAGAGTGTATACGATTCTGTTTCATCTTCTCCTGTAGCATATCAATGATATTCTTGTTTAAATATGGAAGTGGTTACCATCCAGTCTGCTGCATGTATTTACAACTACTCAAAGTCTTTCTCCAAATTAAAATAATGCATGTGTAGTATGGGTGCCCTATAACAGAGTGTTCCCAAATCTTCCTTTCTGTCCCTAATGGCAATGTTACCATGCATTTCACTTATCCATGTGCCGTAACCACTTAAGCCCTTATTGTTATGATTGCTTTAAACAATCAGATATCTTTTAGATATCTAAAAATATCCAACACAATTTATGTTATCTTCATGGATTCCTTTCAAACTCTTCCTTCTGATATTTGGGTTTTTGAGCTGCATTACTTTTCTTCTCTCTGTGGAATGTTTTAACATTTCCTGCCAAGCAGGTCTCCTTGGTTTAAAATTGCCTCCACTTGCATGTGTGCATATGTGCCTGAGTGTGTGTGTAAGTTTGTGAAAGTCTTTGCTTAGTTTTTGAAGAATAATTTTGATACACATTTTTTGCTATGTGGTTGTGTTCTTTTCTTTCAACACATTATCTCACTCAATTTTCCTCTGATTTGCATGATTTCTGAACCAATTCTACTGTAGTTGTTATCATTGCTCCTAAATGTTGTCCATTTTTATTCTCAGATTAACTTCAAGATTTCCTCGACTGTCTGTAATTTTTATCAGCTTGATGACTATATTGGATGTTTTACTATTTAGCCTGCTTCATGATCCCTGAGCTTCCTTCACTCAAGGGTTGGGTTAGGTTCCTAATTTTGCAAAAATCTGAGCCATTGCTTTTCTCTTTTGAGACAAGCCTCACTATGTCATTCAGGCTAGCCTGGAACTCACTTATGTAGCCCAGGCTGGCCTCAAAGTCATGCTGTCCTCCTGCCTTCGCCTCCCAAGTGTTGGCATTACAGGCATGTGCTACCATACCTAGAGAGCTATTATTACTGTAAGAAATATTTCTTCACATCCTCTCTTCTTTCTCTTTCGGGTATTCCTATCACATTTGGGTTGGATTTTCTCAATTTGATATCTTTTATTTTTGTCTTTTCTGGTGCAAGTTTCCATTCTTTTTTTCTTTTCATTTCAGTTTTATAAGTTTGTATTTCTATGTCTACATCTTCTGCCTCTCTGATGATTTCAGTAGCCGTATCTATTCTACTAATGAATCTGACAAAGCTGGTATTACATTTACTACAAGCTTCTTTGATCTTTAATGGTTATCTATGTTCTCAGAGTTTTCATCCTTCCTAAGACAAAATTTGCACTTGCAGGGGTCTGCTACATTCCATATATAATTCTTTAGCATTTCTTGTCTCTTTATGATTTTGAATTATGCAAGAGAGGAGAAGCACATGAGAGAGGGTCCTTTCCCAGCATAATTTCTTCCCAGCTGAAGCAGTAATGAGGCCAGTGGCATCAACAGAAAGAGTCAAAATTCAATCAGGAAATTATCAAATCATTACTGCCATCCTCCAGGCCAATATCAAGGAATCTCACGTGACTTTCCTCTGAACTCAGAAACAGGATTTCCAACTATAGCAATGATCACTATTTTGTTTATTTTTATGGGAACACATTCTCATTAAATGCTCAAGGGCTAACACCATCCAGCAAGTTCCAACATACAACTCAGCCAATTCCTGAGAAGCAAATGATAACTAAATGAGAAATGGACAGAAATTGTTCAGAGGAGAAAAGGTACCTTTAATGTGTAAGAAGAAGCAGACAATGTTTCTCTGCTTTTCCAAACTTCAGTCAGGCTCCTAAGCCCTTTCCTAGTTCCTTTGTGTGCACTCTTCTCTAAATTCTAATGTTAGAAAATAGCACTGCTAAGTCAGTTGAAAAGCATCCTCTCCCACAATAAGTTATTATCATCTATATCTGATCAGGTTCCTCTCTTTCTAACATCCCTTAGTCGATGTCTGACTACCTGTCATGTCTTCAACACAAATCCAGGTAAGTCAGTTTAACCAGAATCACCTTCCTCCTCCACTTCCACAGTCTTTTGCTATAAATTCTGTCTTGCCCATGTGGTACAGAGAGTAGAGCACAGCGTCTCACCCCAATTCCAAGACCCATTTCCAATGGCCTCTATACTTAACCATGATAGTTGGGAATAAAATATCTGTTTTGATGCTGCCATAAGTATCTTGGACACCTTGATTTCCAAACTTTACCTCCAGCACTGTGAGATAGTTTCTGCTTTAAGACACACAGTTTACACTACTTGATTACAGTATCCTTGGGAAATGAATGCACTGGCTGCCTCTGTACTACTGATATCATTTGTATGTCCCAATCCACCTTACTAATCACCCTCAGATGTGAGAAGGCTGTCTATTCTGAATCAGAAATAGAAACATGGACTTGGATTAGATGAAAGGGCCAAGGAAAATTGGGGTGCCTTTCAAGGGTTGAATTGACAGTCCAAAGGAGAAGTGGCATTCAGATAAGGTCAAGGTTGAGTATGTGAGTAAGAAAGCTACTCACTTGATTTTGAACACCGTGAATCTCATGCTGCTGGGTTCTAGATGCAACTTCATTAACATACCCTGGAGACATTTCATTCTGAGAGGCTTGTTCTCACTCCAAGGATGAATATCAGCCCAAGAACCATAGGCCATAGGCTAGATCTTCTCCCACAGGCAACAAAACCCATAGCTCCAGAAGTTTGAGGCATTTGCATCCCTTTCTCTGCACTTTCTCTTGCTCAATTCTTTTTTTCTCAGGGAAACTCAGCAAATTTTATTTCTATTTGTGCTGGAGTGGGAAGGGAGTCTTGATTCCAGCCCCTACTGGGAGCACAGAGAAGAAAGCATAATGGCAGGAGAAAGCCCGCACCCCATGACTGCACATAATTTTTGCTCTCCTTGGGCTCAGTTGGGTCTTAGCAGTGAATGTGTAGATTTTAATAATGTGTGAGCCATCATTTGATTTGTTTTTATGACCTTTTTAAAATATCAATGTATTTTTAACATATGTATTTCTCTGAACAAGGACAGTGAGTATCTAAGGCTCCCTTGGAGGAAGGAGGGTGCACTCCGATTCTTGTTGACATTGCCACACAGGGAAACACCCACACAGGCACATCAAATATTTTACACACTTATGTATAGACACCTGCCACAACCATTTTACACTGACAATGGTGCACATAGACTTGACACACATATGTATGCATCCATACATCCAGCTTTCACTTTTGAGGTTTGCCAAGGTTGGAAAATACAAGGAGAGGATTCAGGAGAAAGCAAGTGTAGGGAAACCATCAGAGGGGAGAGTGTGGGCACCTCACTTCCCAGAAGATCAGGCTATGCCTTTGTCTGGCCCAAGTCTTGTCTCAAACCCCAGAGTTCTCTGTCTGGGTCCAATAAGTGATTCTTCAGTAAGTTAATCAGAGTCTCTCCTATCTTTCACCAGTCCGGGAAATCAATTCCTATGAAATACTGAACTAAGGGTAAGAGCTCCCTATGGCTCTCCTGGACTCTCCTGCCTTCAGTTGTGAAGGAGGCCATTGAATTACATGGCTTCACCCTTGGATTTATAGAGACAAACTTTGTAGGACAAAGGTAACAAGAATGAAAGAATCAGTGCCAGAAAGAAGCACAAATGAGCATCCCCTGAACACTTAAAAATCTCTGCCTGTTTTGTACCTCATCTCTGCTAAATATGGAAGATTTGTTGAATCAGTTTTTGATGGTGTCATTCCACTCTTGGGGAATGTGTGGCATCAGTAGACCTCCTTTGAAGCCTCCTCAGATCATGGGTGGCAATGTGTGGATTTACACTTGCTTTATGATTGCTGTGATGGGGGTTTAACGTGAAAATGTTATCATTTCTGCAACATAAAGGCCAACTCTACCCATATAGAATGCAGCCAAAATTCTGAAGGTACATCTTCTGTGTAAACCCTTCTTGCTTTCCCTAAATATTCAGTTTCTTCCTCATATGTCCCTTTTGATATATGGTGGGACTTGAGCTATGAATGAAGCCTTCCCAATTCCATTTATCTTAGGAATTTAGTAGTTATATGTATTATCTGTTAATCATTTTTACTTCCCCTTTTACTCCTTGCCCTTGCCTTTCTTTCCTTCATGAGGTCTTCCTCTCATTTCCACAAAGGCTATAGCTCTGTTTCCTATCATCCTTCCTTTATTTTGCTTTAAAAATTTCTTATATTGTGTGTTTCCCATTTAACAGTAACTGTACAAGCTTTAACCTTCTTTTTATAATTTATTTCACTTAGCATTAATGGCCTTAAAACCCACCTTCTTTCCTATGAATGACCCAAATGTATCTTTCTTCATGGCTATGAGAGGTAGAGAGATAGAACGATAGATAGATAGATAGATAGATAGATAGATAGGGTGATGGAGGAGTTCTTTATCCATTCATGTGTGGATGTGCATGTAAACCACTTCTATCATGTAACTAATATGAATTACGCTGTTATAAGCATGAATATGCATATATCCATGTAATATGACATCTTTATCTCTTTTAGGAAAATAGTGTGAAGAGGTAGATTTAGGCTCAAATGGCATTTCTAATTTTAGTTTTTGAGGAATCATCATACTGATTACCATAGTGGTTGTACTTGTTGTCTTGGTTACTTTTCTCTCATTGCTGAGGCAATGTACCAGACGCACAAAGGAATGAAAGGTTTATTTAGCTCACAGTTTGTAGAGGTTTCAGTCCATACTCAGCTTACTCCAAAGCATGGTGTCATGGCACAATGGCAACTGTTCAAGGCAGCAGATGACAGCAAGAGTAACGAGAGCCAGAAAAGGGGAAAATAAAGCCTCTTTTCCTCCTTTATATTGTATGCTCTCTGCCCACACCATCTCTGCATCTTCCTCTACCACAAGCTCAGCATGTTTTCAAAATGAGAAACAGACCCTTGCTCCCTGCTGAGTCACTTAGTTAAGCTCTAAACGTCTCAATTCTCAAGTTGACACAATGTATCAACCATTACAGGCAACCCTTTGTCAACTTAGCAACAGACACATTTCTTTAAACCAGTTTCTAGATACAAAGACATGTTTATTCTTATCATTTCATAACTTGAATATTTTACCACAGGTTTAACACTCCATAAGAAGCAGTATTATTAAGTCTGTCAACATTATAATACATTAGAACCATAACACTGATTCCTCTGGCCCCTCAAAGACTCATTTATATCCCTTTACGCAAAAGGCATTGAGTCTAACTGCAAGAGTTGCTCGTCCTAACTTTTTAGCATTACTGAAAAGTCCAAGTCCCAAGTCTCCACTGAGGTGCAAAGCAACTTTTTAACTGCAAACCTCTGTACAAATGAAAAGTTAAATACTTCCAATACTCAATGGCACAAGATAAACATTTTCATTCCAAAAGTTAAAAATGGATATCGTAAGGATTGGGACCAAAGCAAGTTGAAAGTCTAGCAGGGCAAACATTATGTCCTGTAGTTCCACATCCAGCATTTGAAGCAATATGTGGCATATCATGACCTCAAAAGGGCTTGACTGGCTCCACCCTTAGGGCACCTTCAGTGACTTCAGCTTCCATGGCTTCTTTTAGGCCAACTTTAATACCTCCTTGCAGCTTTCCTTAGATGATGCATATCCTCGGCTTTTCCAAACTGGGGTCTCTATTGCACCTTTTGCTTTACTGTCAGAGCTTCACATATTGCCCTCTCAGGGGCACACTGCCTGGCCTCCTAAACCTTCTGAAATCAGAGTGGAAGCCTTCTTAACCCCATAACTCTCACTCTGCATGCACCTAAAACCAGCACCATGTGGATGATGCCAACGTCTGCTGTCAGCTGGAGCAGTAGCCAAGATTTTTTACCTCTTGGCTGTGGAGGTTGAGTGCATGGATTGCTAAGCACTCTTCTTTAAAAATTTATTTTAAAAATGAAAGAAGGAAAACATATTAACAGGCAGACATCCATTTATAAAATAGCAAAACAACAATACAAGTAATACAGAGTTACAAAGTAGTAGGAAATTATCAATGGTTGTTAAATTATGTATTGATATCTTCAAAGTGGTTTCTCAAGAGAACAAATAGAGACATGCAAGATTGATCAAATAATTAGTTATTAACTGTTCTTTCAGTAAAGCGATAGAAGTCAGTAGTTCAACTATGTTAGCTATCCTGTATGTATATACATACATAATTTCCCTTTCTTTCCTTTCTCTTTTCACTCACACCAGTTGCTCTTTACTTTTGAGCATGCTCATTTCATTTCACAATGTCTGTCCTACAACCTAATTTTTATTCACTCTTTCAGGTTCTTACACTAGTGAGACAATACGTTGCCTAAACATGGAAGTCTTGTTTATTTTACTTATTAGTATGGTCTCTAGTTGTGACGATTTATCTGTAAAACCCTCAAGTTTATCTTCCTTTAAAGCTGAGTAATATTCCATTATATAGAAGTACAATTTTTTTGTCCATTCCTTAGTTGGACATTTGGGTTGCTTCCACGACTTAGCTATTACAAATTGCACTGCTATACACATGGGTGCACATATATTGCTGTGAAATGATATCTTCATATTTTCTGGGAAAATACCCAGAAGAGAAATGGCTGGGTTGAATGGGACCTCCAGACCTAGTTTGCTGAGGAATCCCCAAACTGATTTCCACAATGGTTTCACCAATCTGCATTCCCACCAGCAGTGGAGAAGAGTTCCTATTTCTCCATAGCCTCACCAGCATTTGTTATTGGTTGATTTCTTAATGATAGCTATTCTTACTGGGATGAGATGAAATCTCAGTGTTATTTTAATTTGCATCTCTCAAATGACTAATGATGTCGAACATTTTATCATGTATTTATTTGCCATTTGTATTTCTTTACCTGAGAAGTGTATATTCATCTCAGATGCCCATTTTTGGTTTGGGTATTTGAATTTGCAGGGACTGATGTTTTTTAATTCTTTGTATGTTCTAGATAGAAGACCTTTGTCCAAGGGACAGTCAGTTAAAATTTTTCCAGTTTGTGGGTTTTTTTTTTTTACTCTGCTTGTGATTTATTTAAATGTCCAGAACTTTTCAGTAGGATGAGATTGCACTTGTTGATTCTTTGAAGTATATCCCATGTGGTTTGGCTTTTGTTCATGAACTCTCCGCCTACTCCTATGTCTTCAAGATTTTATATATTTCTCTTCCAATAGATTTACTGTTTCTGTTTTAATATTGAAATTTGTGATACATTTTTACTTGAGTTTGGTGCATAGTGATAGACTTGGGTCTATTTTTAGTCTCTGGTAGGTGGCAAGCCAATTTTTTAACCACCATTTATTAAAGAGGCTATCTTTCTTCCAGTGAGGTTGTTTGGCCCCTTTGTCAAAGATTAGGTGGCTGAGTGTGTTTGTGGTTGTGGGTGTATCTTCCAGTCTGTTCCATTGATCCTCAGCTCTGTTTCTGAGCCAGTACCAGGTTGCTTTTATTACAGTAGCTTTGTAGTATAATTTCATGTCAGGGATTGTGATTCCACCTGACTTGTCTTTGTTGCCCAGGATTGCTTTTGCTATTCTGGGTCTCTTCTGCTTCCAGATGAATTTAAGGAATGTTTTCTCTAGATCTGTGAGTTATGCTAATGGTAGTTTAATGGGAATTGCATTGATTCTATACAACAATTTTGATTGTATGGCCATTTCATAATGTTGATTCTTCCTATCTGTGAGCAAGGAATGTTTTTCCATTTATTGAAATCCTTTTTGATCTCATTATTCAGAGTACTGTAGTTTTCACTGAATAGAACTTTTGCTTCTTTTGTTAGATTGATTCCTAAATGTTTCAATTTCTTGGATGCTATTGTGAAAGGTATGCTTTCCTTAATTTCGCTCTCAGTGTGTTTGTTGTTTGTGCATAGGAATGCTATTGATTTTTGGGTGTTGACTTTGTATCCAGCTACACTGCTGAATTTGTCCATTAATTCAAGGAGTCTTCTTGTGGAGTTTTAGGAGTCTTCCATGTAAAGTATCATGTCATCTGCAAATAGTGATAGTTTTACTTCTTTTCCTATCCTAGTTCCTTTTATTTCTGTCTCTTGTCTAATTGCTCTGGCTAATGCTTCTAGAACTGTGTTGAATAGGACTGGTGACAGTGGACATCATTGTCTTATTCCTGATTTTAAAGT
>PVLD010021091.1:0-32314 GCA_004027595.1 Dinomys branickii | reverse complement strand
GAACCCGAACCCGAACCCGAAACCTAACCCTCTAACCCTAACCCTAACCCTAACCCTAGACCTTTTTCTGATCCTAACCATAGACCTGTTTCTCACCCTAACCCTAGAGGAATGCAGCTTCAAACACCGAGAATCACTGAGTTTGAGCACTAGTAGTAGCCAGGAGCAAGCACCCAGGAGCACACAGGAGACAGCACCAGTGAGTACCAAGTCCAAGCACTAGGAGTACCCAGGAGCCAGTATCCACATACACCAAGCCTAAGCACTTTGGTGGCAAAAGCACCGTACATAGCACCCAGAGCACCGAGCAACAGTACTACCAGTAGCCAGTCCTCAGCACCCAGGGGACTGAGCACCAGCACTCCATTTGCATGACAATAGAGCCTAGACCCCAATTTGTCCACTTTTACACCACTTTGAACCCCAAAAATCTTCTCCTAAGAATAGACCTCAAATTACACAAAATCAAATATGCAGCACCAAGCACTCAGCACCCTGGAATGAATGCACAGAGGGACTCAACACCCAGCATCCACACAAACCCACAGCTTGAGCTCCAAAAAAACCCCTAACCCTAACCCAATTTTGAATTTTGGTTTTGTCCCATTTTTGTATTTGATTCTGTTGCTTGTGTTCCTGGTTTTATAAGAAAGAAGCCTACTAAAGATTTACAGGTATTCTGTCTTTGATCAGCTTTTTATTTAGGCCTGTAGTTTGGGTCTTTTATCTATCTTGAATTAACATTTGTACGTGATGTGAGGCTGGGGCCCAGTTTATTCTTTTAGATGTGAATGTGCTGGTTTTCTCCATGTGCTGAAGCATGTTCTTTTCTCATTGAATGATTTTGTTACCCTTGCAGGAAGATCAGTTCATTGTGAATGTGAAGGTTACATTCCAAACTTCCTATTTTATCCTAACACAATTGGAATTAGTACTTTAACTGTGTTCTGGGCCCAATCTTAAGTATCAATTCATTCACTCCACACTGTTGGGTGGGCACCATTCCTACTCCCATTTCACAGATGAAGTAACTGAGATAACAGTGATTGTCGTTAAGCAACTAGTTAGTGGCTGAACCAGGATGTGACAAGGATGAACTGAGAGCCTGGGCTCTTAACCCTGCTGTGAACCATAGCCAGGTGTGGATGGCCCAGGCTCTAGCACTCTTAATAAGCTGAAGCAGGAGGATGGCAAGTCTGAACCATTCAGCACCTTCGCAAATCTTGTCTTAAAGAAAAAAAAGGGGGGGAGTATCTTAGTCCGAAGGCCGGAGTTTAATTCCAGTCCCGCAAAAATATTTTTTAAAAATTAAAGCTAGAAATCAGAACTTGAGAATTGTATTTAACAATGCATTTAAAATGGATGATTAGCTGAGAAGCACGACGGAGTAAGATCTTGCTAGCCTTGCTTTTGCTGAGTTTGAAAAAAAGACCTTTCTCGGTTGAAAGCCTTGCTTCCTGCAAGCGCTCCTGGAGCCGCGCGGACTGTCGCAGGCGGCCACGCCCAACGGCGCTGGAGTCGGCGCCGGGAAACGGCGGTCTCGCGAGAAACGTGTCGTTGCCTGGGTTACCGCGTCGCGGTCGTAAAAAATGGCGAGTCAAAGTTCGGGCTTTAAGGTCAGTCCCGTTCCGGACTCCTGGCCAGGACCAGCCTTCGCCGGCGGGAACCAGCTTCCGTGAACCTCGGTCTGACTAACCCTAGCTCTCTCCCTCTTACAGAGACGCAGCGTCCCGGGGACGCCAGGCCCGTCGCTGGATCTTCTTGCCCAGGAACAAGAATATAAGTAAGAGCCTCGGACGTGGCGCTTTCCCTTCTCTCTTGATTGAGCTCCCCAGGAGGCGCTCTGATTTCCCGGGCCCACACGCCTTCCCCTGCCTGTCCTCTCCTGGCTGCCGCTTTCCTCGGCCTCAGAAACTCGGAGGGTTTGTCCCGAGAGGGTGCCGCGAACGGCTGGCGCTGGGGCATCACTTCATTTCGGGTTCCCAGAGTTCACCTTACGCGAATTCTTTTAGGCTTGCTTTCTAAATTGAAAGCTTGTTTCTTAGAGCGAGCAGAATTACGTTCTCAAAAAAAAAAAAAAAAAAAAAAAAGAATTACGTTCTCATCTACATGTGGTGCCCTTAGGAGGACTTCCCCGCCCAGTCCATCCTCAGGGTCGTCACAGCAGTCCTCAAAACACGAGCTGTCATACTTCACCTTTGTTCCGTTTTCAGAGCAGCGGTCTCAATTTGATCGCGTTGCTTAAAACGGTAGTTTTTCCGTCTGACTGCTGCCTGTCCTTTTATCATTCCTCCCCCTTCTCCCGCCCTTCTCTGCTTATGTTTTTGCAGTTAGCGTAATTTGTTCCAATAAGTTCACTCGTTAGTTTAATTTGTATTTTCTGCCTCCTTCACTAGACACTAAGTCCCATGAGGGCATTGGCTATCATGTAAACCCTTACAAAAAAAGTATATGCAACCACTTTTTCTTACGTAAAATAGATAATGTAAAAATTGGGAAACAATCTGGCCGTTCCTCAGAGGGTTAAACATACAATTGCCATTTGATCTCTCTTCTACTCTAGTGAGACTTTTTAGTAGTGTAAGTGGCCAGTTGTTACTTTGTTGTCTGGACTCTGAGGTATACAGATCTGAGGCTCACGAACAGAGCAGCTTTCCTAGCCCGTCTGCAGTGACCTGTGCCCCGGAGGAGGTAAAATGGCCACCCCCGTGGGCAGGAATGTGAGTTCACAACACCTTGCCGCTTGGCTTAGTGTTAAGCACGCTGAAATATTCCGTCAGCAGAACATAGCATTTCCCAAGGCCCTCGATCCAGTCTGCTGCAGTTCACCTTCTTCATGTAGGTGAAGGAAATGACCACTGTTTGAGAGACTGAGGCAGGTAACAGTCACTCACATTGGTGGATTCTCCCAAGCATCATGCTCCTGTTACAATACCAGCGAGGCAGACACCAAGATGTGTGATAACCGCGGGGGCAGGCTCCTCATAAACCCCACTTACAATGGCTTTCTGTATGTGTTTTATGTTTATGCTGTTGAGTCTTCCTTTCAGCGAATATACATCTACAATTACATGGAGGGTTTTTGATTCCTTTACAGTATTTTGTCATTTTATTGCATATAGGTCTTACATGTATATTATTTCAAGGAGGAGTGTTGCAAGTTCGAGACCAGCCTGGGCTACAAAGTGAGCTCAAGCCCAACCTGAAACTCAGAGAAACCCTGTCTCAAAAGGACCAAAATACATAAATAAATAAGTAAATTCATTTCTTTCATTTTAATAGAAATTAAAATTTTCCCTTTTACTGTGATGGGTAAATTTATTAATTTAGTGAGCTCATTATTTCTTATTTTTAAAATAAGTACATCTAAGTCTGTAATTTTCTCCACAACTGCTGCTTAACTATTCTGGGACCTGTTTTGAGATATACTTATTTTGTGGTTCTAAAATTTTCATTATTTTTGTTATGATTATTTAGGAATGTGGTTTTTAGTTTCTAAGACATAGAGTTCTTTGCTGCTTTGTTTTTGTTTTAGTTAAATTTAGTGTTAATGGCACTATAGTCAGAGAATGCATATGATACTGAGTTGTTTTTTTTTTTTTTTTTTTAAGACAGGGTCTTGCTATGTAATACAGGCTGGCCTTGAACTTGCTTATGTAGCCCAGGTTGGCCTCAAACTTCTGACAATCCTCCTGCCTTAGCCTGCCAAGTGCTGAGATTACAAGTGTGTGCCACCACACCCAGCTTGACACTGATACTTTAAAAGATGTTTTGAGACTTATTTGTGGCCAAGTATGTGTTCAGTTTTTGTGTCTTTTGTGTTTTTGGAGAAGCGTACATTTACTGTTTGTTGGCTAATCTGTTAAATTAGCCTAATTTCATTTCTAAGAATCTATTGGTCTGTCAATATCCTCACCAGTTTTTGTTGCAGCTTTCTATTAGAGGTATAATAAAATCATATCATAATTACACTTTAAAGTTTTTTCCATATAAGTGTGGCCATTTTGTTTAAGGGCTGTATTAGTTAAGTCTTTTTAATTCTTTTCACTACCGTATGGTGTCTATTACATCTTTTAGGAATTCAAGCTGATGATTTCTGCCTTCTAATAAGTCAGTGTAGTTTATTTACACTGTTTATGAAGTTGAAGGTGTTTTAATCACCTTGTTTTTCTTTTTTGTTTTTGCCATTTACCATGTCTTTTCTCTGTCAGTTCTTGTCTGTCTGCTGCTGCTTTCACTTGGTCACCCTCTGTCTTTCAAGTTAGGTACTGCCAGCTCTTCCTCCTGAGGCATCACTGCTATGATTTTGTACTATGTAGTAATTTAGATTTATTGTATCTTCTAGTCACTGGTTCTTCATGATTCATTTTTTCCAGTTTTCAGTTTCCTCCTTCTCGAAGTGTAGGCCCTTCCTTCCTTTTTTCTGTGGAAATCTGAGTCTTAAACTCTTCGCTGCCTTTGAAAGGTTTCTTTGCCCTTATTCTTCAGTGATAGTTTCTGTGTGCATGGAATCCTGCCTGCCAGTTCTCCCCCTTAGTCCATTAAAGATACCCTTTCATTTTTTATCAGCATCCAGAGATGTCAACAGCCATCTGTGGTTGATTTTTTGATAATTATGCAGAGGCTACTTTTCTGTATTTTTCTAAAATGATTATTAGGTAGTTTAATGAATAAAGTTCTTCAGGTTCACTATGCTGAGCAGAGGTGTGGTTTTGTTATCTTCTGTCTTAGGGGTATGTCTTTCTTCAATTTGGGAAATTCTCAGCATTTTTCCTTTAAATATGGATAGTCTTTCCTCCTGTCTGGAATTTCCATGTGTCACTTCCATTAGAGTGGAGCTGGGCAGCCGCTCTCTTTGTGCCCATCTGTCATCAGTGGCTGGTGTCCTCCGTGGTGTTATTAGCCCTTTGTCCTCTGTATCTCTGTGTAGGTGATTCCTCATGTTTGTCTTGTAATCTATCCCTCTTTGTACACTTGATTGTTTGACATATCTGTTGAACTTTTTTGAGTTACTTCTTAACTTCAGTGAGTGTTTTCTATTTTTATTTATGTAATTTCTATTTAGTTCTTTCCCAAAAACTCAGGTGTTCTTTGGTAATAATACCTGGGTCTTCCTTATTCTTGCTTTTTTTTTTTCAAATTAAGGTTCTAATTTAATTGTGCTTTTTAGATTTTTACATTATATCTTCTGTCACACGAATTTAACTTTTGTGAATGTGTATGTTACTGAGGATTCAAACCAGGGGGCTCTCACTGAACTGTATCCCAGCCCTTTTTTTAACTTTTGAGACAGGGTCTTACTAAATTGTCATATTGTTGAGATTATGCTCAAACTTTTAATCCTTTTAACCTCAGCCTACCCAAATGATGGGATTATAGATGCACCTACCACAGCTTGTTTAACCTTTCTTTCTTTTGTATCTGCTGAGTGTTTCTTTTTGGTGGCTTGTTTCTTTGTGTGATTTTTTATCATACTGAAGTCATCTTTAGCAGGCTTTCCTTTCTAAGAGAGTTCTATGTACTCTGCATGAGAAGTATCCCCATAAAGTTTTGAGTTTTACCTTTACTAGGTTTGACTTTCATTGTTTCCACACCAGCTTTTTTCTATAAATATTGGCAGGGTGTTCCCAAACTATGTGGATAAAGTGAATTTGGGCTCCTCTGCCTTTTGCTGCCATGCCTCTAGCTTGGTTTCTACTCACCTAAGGTTGTGGATACAGCTTTTATACTGGTACAGTATTTCACAGGTGTAGCCTGCATGACTTACATGTGCATCACCTTCTAGCTTTTCAGCTATTTTGGCTTCTGCCCTTGTTGGTGCTATCACTGTGAATGCTCTTTATTAGTAGTACCAGGACATTTCCCCTTCCTGAGTCTGAGTTAAGCAATATTTCTTTTGTTGCACTTTATCTGACATTCTCTTGGATTTGGAATAACAGAATAGTCATCATCTTGATCAACTATGTAGATTTAAACCTTCAAGTTCTCCTGATCCATATTAGGAAAATTTGAAAAGTGGCATTTTAAATGCAACTTTAAGTTTTGTATGTTGACCAGGAAACCATAAGATACTACAAGTATGTCTCAAAACATTGGACTCTTTTCAGAGAGATGGTGTCTTGGTTACTTTTTTCTTGTTGGTGAGACAAAATACCCAACACCCAAAATGAAGGAAGCAAAGGTTTATTCAGCTTACAGTTTGTGGAGGTTTCAGTCCATACTTGTCTGGTTCTGAGGCAGAGTGGCACATGGCAGAGGGCAAACGTTCATGACGGCAAAAATAGCAAGTGCAAGAAGAGAGGAATGGCAGCCAGCAGCCTCCTCCTCTCCCTTACATAAACAAACTATCCACCCTAGGGTATAGCTCTCACACCCATAATCCCAACATTGGATCATTGGATTAGTCACAAACTCTAAAAGCCACCCCATAACCACATGATGATTTGCGGGGAATGCAGATCGTTTTGCTCCTTTTTCTGAGGACGTGGTTGTGTTATTTCTGAATCGCATATCTAAGAAACACAAGTTCCTCAATACATGTCTTTCATATAACTTCAATAGACACTACATAGTGCATAAATGTGACCTCCCAGTAAAAGAAAAAAGTTACATGGTTTCAAAGATGTTTATTAAGAACAGAGTTTAGTACATTATGCTAATGTTAATGCATTGGAATATTGTGAAAACATGTAAGATGCTTATTATAAAGATTAGGTAGAGATAAACATGTTCCTGCTATTCTGCTGTGGAAAAACACAAAATTACATACATACTCTACATGAAAATGGGAAGAGAAAATGTGATGATTAGGATTATGAATACTTTTTTCCTTTAAAAACAATTCCCCTTGTGCTGGGGATATAGCTCAGTGGTGTAGCTCAGCACAAGGTCCTGAGTTTGATTCCTGATCCCAAAAAAAAATTTTCCCCAATGATGTTGTGATTCTTTCAGTCCTCAGTCTGTGATGGGTCCAAGGGAGCAGTATTCTTGTTCTTTTCTCGATTGCAAGTAGACTGGCAAATGGAAGTCGCAGTAATCTTTGTTTCTATTTTATTTTCCTTCCCCTCCCCCTTGTTTCTAATGCAGCTGATAGTGAAATAAGTAGTTGAGTTGCAAGCCCCACTGTGTCTGCTCACAGAGTCCTGTGTTTGCTTCCCAGTAACCCATCCTGGCAGCCCAGCCTTAGGTACAGCAAGGGCCATTAGCAAGACCACAGTGTACATTCTGTGAAGATAAGCCAAGACTAAGAGGATGACAAGTGGAATTGGGTAGAATTCACCCGGTTTATTCTTCTGAATTTATTAGTCAGATGAATGATTTCACTGGAAGTGAGCAGTAGGCCACAGACAGCCCAGCACTTACAGTGTTGGTCTTTCTACCAGAAGGAAGGAGGAACCACAGGGATTTAGAGATACGTTCTCATAGCTGTGTTCACTTTCGAGTGAGAATGTTATATGTATATTTATGGTTACTTGGTAATTGCTGACGTTTGTTTTTATTAGGATTTCATTATAACACAATTATTAACTTAGTTTCTGCTTTTAGGCGTTTAAATGCAGAATTGGAAGTAAAAACATCTGATCTTATTAGACAAGCCGAGGAAGCAATAGTAAGTAGATGAACAATTAACAATAATTCCACGTAAGTGCTAGTTTTTTTAACTTTTTAATTTGATGTGTAGCATACACTCAAAAACTACTCAAAGCATAAATGTTCAGCTCAATGAAGCATCACAAACAGCCTGAATATACATGCAGAGATATACCTATGTTTATAAGTAAGTATCTGGTTTGGTAAGCATACGTTTTCTAAATGCCACTGAAAACACGTTTTGCATTTAGGTGCTGCAGTAATATAATAAAATTGATATGAACAATGTTTTCTTGTTCTAAAAGATTTATATTTGAGAGTAGCTGTATAGACTTAACATGGATAATTCAATAGGGATACAAATCAAATTGCCTCTAGATGAAAGTTAAATAAATGATAACAATCATCACTGATATTCAAATGATAATTTGTTTCTTAAACTGTGCAGTTGATTCTAATTCAAATTATTAGGAATAGAATACAACCACAACCCAATCCTGAAATGGGCATCTGAGACGAACGCACACTTCTTAGATAAAGAAATACAAATGGCAAATAAATACATGAGAAAACGTTCGACATCATTAGTCATTCGAGAAATGCAGGTTAAAACAACATGGAGAGTTCATCTCACCCCAGTAAGAATGGCTATCATTAAGAAATCAACCAATAACAAATGCTAGCGAGGCTGTGGAGAAATAGGAACTCTTCTTCACTGCTGGTGGGAATGTAGACTCGTGAAACCACTATGGACATCGGTTTGGAGATTCCTCAGCAAACTAGGTCTAGAGGTCCCATTCAACCCAGCTGTTCCCCTTCTGGGTGTTTTCCCAGAAGATCTGAAAACATCATATCACAGCAGTATATGTGCACCCATGTTTATAGCAGCACAATTCGTAATAGCTAAATCATGGAAGCAATCCAAATGTCCATCCACTGAGGATTGGATACAAAAGTAAAGAGCAACTTGGATGAGGGGAAAGAGAAAAGGAAGAAAGGGAAAATTATGTATGTGTATATGTATATACAGAACAGCTAACATAGTTGTACTACTGACTTCTGTCACTTTATTGTAAGGAACAGTGAATGATTAGTTTGATCAATCTTGCATGTCTATATTTGTTTTCTTAAGTATACACTTTGAACTTATTGGTATGTAATACAACAACCATTGTTAATTCTGTCACCTTCTTTGTAATTCAGTTTTGCTTGTACTATTCTTACATTACTTTGTAATTGGCTGTCTGTTAATATGTTTTCATTCTTTTACTTTTAAAATAATAAAAAAAAGAATACAACCACATTTTTAGTCAAGAATGATCTTGTAAGTTTTATCTAAGAATACCATTCTCTATTCTGGTACCAAATAGGATGTTTCTGCTTGAACATCCCCCCTTACACATCAGCATTTGCAATTTTAATTATATATAAGGTAGAATAGCCTTATTTAGAGGAATAAAGTGGGTACATTAAAACTTACCAGTTCTTAACCTAGTATAATTATGTCTTTCTTTAATCTCCTTCTCCCAAACATGGAATTGATGGAGGCAGAGAAGGAAATCTAGCAATATTTTAATGCCTTTTACAAATACTTAACTATTTGTTAACTTAGGAGTAAGAAATGTGTCATATGTACTATTTTAAGTAATACATTTAGATAATGTTCACAGATTTGCTAGTAGTATATTAAATATTTTAGTAGCTAGGCGTAGTGTCACATACCTACAATCCCAGTATTTAGGAGGCTGAAACAGGAGATTTGCTGCTAGCTCAAGGTCAGCCTGGGCTATATAGTGAGTTCAAGGCCAGCCTGAACTATAGAGCGTGACCCTGTGTCCAAAATAAATTTTTTTTACTAGGAACAAATGTTTTTATTCCACTTTTAGTTTTGCCAGTGTCAGACTAGGAAAATACACAGAAGGGACCACACATTATAGTAGAATGAGAGGTTCATATGTAGAGTCACCTAAAAAGAATTTCTTTTCTTCCAAAAGAAAGCAAAGAAGAAAACTGAGAAGGACTGGTAAAGAGGAAAGGTTGCTGCCCTGCCCCCTACAGAAGCTCACTACTGACTATGACTTTGGCCTATAGAATGTGCTTGTTTGCTTCGCTTTCTTGATGTATCTTTGCGAAAGCTTTTACTCCCGATAATTGATTTTTAGCTTCTTCATGGTATTTGTAACACAGAGATTTTACCTGATTTGAGATGTTTTCTTACATAGTAATTGGATTTTTTAAAAAAAATTCTTGTCTCTTTCTAATTTGTATTGCATGCTACATAACAATAGAAGCCTCTAGTGGGGAAACAGGAAGTGGAAATGTCTTAAGAGGGCCTCCACACTCTTTTATTTTCTCCTTTGGATTGACTTTCTGACCTCAGAACAAATCAAAAGTGAGGCTGTAATATAACAGGCCTCATTTTCATAATGTCAGCTTTTAGATTCTGTGTTTTCATGTTGTGAGTGGTTAATGTTCTGAAAGGTGATTGAATGTATCTTACTTTTTTTTTCTGTGTTTCATTTAACTAGAGGGATCAGCAAGAGGTACAGGCTAGGCCCTTTCCAACCCTAAACAAATCATATGAAGAGGGAGGTGATTGTAGCATAAGGTAAGTGATTTAAATTCTCAAAAACACTGGTTTTTTAAAAGTTCAATTACTTATATGAATCTTTTACTGAATAAAATTTTTGTCTGCAAATACTGAAGGCTCATTATTTGAAGAAGAAGAATATGTGAAAGAATAACTGTAGGCGTTTGCAAGGTACATACTAAAAGGCCAGCTACTTATTTGGTTGTGTAACTCACAAATGTAGGATTGTAAAATAAATATTATTGTTCTCCTTTTAAAAACTGTATTTCCAGGAAGTGAGAGGCTCAGTAGCTTGCTGAAAGGATGTATAGAAAAGTACACCCTTTCTCTGAGATTCAAATCACAAATGGTGTAATTTTTAAACTTGTTCTCACATACTATAGTACCTTTCTTTAAAAATGGCTATAAAGATTAAGTAAAGATAAATTAGAAAGGGTAGTACATACTCCTTTTTTCTCTTCAAGGTCATATAAATGTCTGATAACCGGTTAGCTTTTGTTGCTGGGACAAAATACCGACATAAACAACCTCAAGGCTCACCACTTCAGAGGTCTCAGGCCACAGCAGGCTGGCTCCAAGGCAGGGCTGTCATGACAAAGCGGGTTATGGAGGACAGCAGCTCAGCTCACAGCAGCCAGGAAGTAGGTAGCAGGGAAAGAGCCCAGGAGGAGATGCGCCCTTCAGAGCCCAGGGACTGACTCCCTTCACGTGTCCCCACCTCCTAATAGCCGCTCACTTCAGGAACTCATCAGTAGGTGATGTGCTTATGAGGTTAGCACCCCATAATCTGATCGCTTTCCACAAGCTTTGCCTCTGAACACATGAGGCTTTGGGGGACATTTTGCTCCAAATCATAGCATATGCCAAGAAATTAGGAAACCATAAATATTTAGGGATAAATTTAACATGAAAAGTGTAGGATCTTCACAAATGAAACTATAAAATCTTACTGTAGCAGAGTCAATGGTGATCATCAAGCATTCTAAGTTTCTTATAGTTGTCAGTAAAAATTCCAGAAATAGACAATTCATAAATTTTAAATTGCATCTTGATGAACTCTGTACTGCCCTGCGCCATGCTGCCTTGTTTGTACATCATCACTTTCTCTAACACATCCATGCTGTGTGTACTATAACCATCAGTCACGTATTCCATAGCCACTTCAGTTACAGATGAACTGTTGCAGTAGGGCAGTGTTCATATTGAAAGGCCAGTGGCAGTTTAAGCTACGTCATAGTGCCAATATCACTTGTCTCCATCTCCCCAGGTTGGCAGTTTGTCATCTTACAACATCTCAAGAAGAGTGGGTACAGTGCAATAGGCTATTTTGAGAGAGTTCACATTCACACCACTTTTATTAGTTTATTACAGTATATTCTTGTTTATTATTAAATATTGTTAACCCTTACTGTGCCTGGTTTATAAATTAAATTTTACCAGAGATGGCTGTGTAGAGGAAAACATACAATTTAGATAGCGTTTGATACTGGCATCTGCTAGGCATCTTGGAACATATTCTCTGCAGTTGAGGGGGAGCTACTGTTTAATAATTATAGTCTTGGAAGGAACTGTGGTTGTCACAATGCCACGTAGAACTGACTAGATCAGATAGATAAGTTCAGCAGTTTTTGAAAGAACTGTACCAGCAGAGAAACTCTAAAAATAGACCCAAATTATTTATACCTGTATAAATCTTACACTATCTATGGGTTCCCTAATCTTCTGATACCAAGCAGCAGGCTATGAGAGCTCAACCCTAAGAGAACGTCATGTTTGACACCTTACAGGAGTGAGGAACAAAGAAAAGAATGTTTCTAAAGTGGCAGCAGCTTGTCATGCTCACATCTTCGTTACGGCTTGCCTCTGGGTGTCCCCCTGTCTTGGTTACGTTTCTCTTGTTGCTGAGACAAAATACCCAACACCCAAATTGAAGGAAGGAAAGGTTTATTTAGCTTACAGTTTATGGAGGTTTCAGTCCATACTTGGCTGACTCAGAGGCAGAGTGGCACATGGCAGAGGGTAAACTGTTCATGGCAGCAGAACACAGCAAAACAAGCAGAGCAAAAGGGAGGAATGGCTACAAGCAGCCTCCTTTTCTCCCCTACATTGTAAACAAGCTACCCCCACCCAGGGGGCGTGTAGCTCTCACACAGTCTCTGTGCCCTCCTCTTCCACAGGCTCAGGATGTATACAAAGTAAGCACTCTGGCTTCCTGCACTCAGTTAAACCTCCATATTTCTCCAAGTTGACGCAATGTATCAACCGTAACACCCCTGAACCCTCACGGGTCTTTGTTATGGCTTGCATCTGGGTGTCCCCCAAACCCTCATGCACTCAGAGGTGGAGCTTTGGAAAGTGCCCAGATCATGGATGTGTGATGCTGGATTAACGGTGTCATAAGTGACTTATTCCACTGATTGTTTTAGCGTGTTCTGCCATGAACTGTTTCTCCTCTGTGATTCCCTTCTGCTATGCCGCCCTGCCTTGGAGCCAGCTAATTATGAGTTGAAACCTCTACAAACTGTGACCTAAAATGAACCTTTCCTTTAACTTTGTGTGGCAGGTATTTTGTCCCAACTTATTCATTTACTTGAAAATAGTTATTGCATATAATCTACCAGTTCCTCTCTGAGATACTTGTTCAAGAAAAATGAAGACCAAAAAAAAAAAAGGCCAGGGATATAGCTCAGCAGAGTACAAGTACCTGCCTGGCAAGCACAAGATCCTGAGTTCTAGTCCCAGTACTAAAACAATCAAACAAAATACTTGCATGTAAATATTTAGAACAGCTATATTTTTAATTGCCAAACTAGAAATAACTCAAATAATCCATCAAGTCATCAAATGGAAAGTAAACATTATGGAATAGCTATGTGGTAGAACGCTACTTAGCAATAATAGAAATGAACAACTGATGTGGCAACAATAAAGATGCTAAGACTAAGATCCCAGACCCCAAAAGGTATATGGTCCGTGTTTTCATTTGTAGCTATGCACTGTTTAATGGTATGAGATGTTCTGTGAAATGCACTGAGACAGTTTTGTCATTGTGTGACCATCATGTAGAGTATGGCTTTACTAGGGAGTGGGAATTTTTCAGCACTTATAGTCCAGTGCCCATGAAGCCAGTATGGGGCTCAAGCTGTATTAGACATTTTGAATAATTCAAAATTATAGGAACAGAACACAGGTTAGCGGTCATCTGGGGCTGTGAGCAGGCGTTAGGGGATTAAATACCAAGGAGCCCTTGGTAACTTTGGGAATAGAGGAAATACTGTTCTCTATCTTGTTTGTTGTGTTGGTTAGGTGACTATCTAGGTCTGTTAAAATTTTTTGAGCTATATACCTAAAAAGGATGTATTTTATGATATATAAATTGTATGTCAATAAACAAGAAACAAAAGTGTTTGAACACCTAGTGCCAGGTCTGGCGACTTGGTAGTACAGTAGTCAACACATGAACTGGATCCTGTTCCCAGAAACCTCCCTAATGAGTTGCTTTTGAGGGTTTTATTTAGTATATATGTCATATTATTTTTGATACATGTAATATAAACATAAAACTGTTTTATTATGTATAATGGTCTATGTAAAAATTACCAAAATTCTCAAATTTAAAGCTAGGTGTGGTGACACACACCTGTAGTCCAAGCTTCTCTGAAGATTGAGGGAGGAGGCTCTCAAGTTCAAGGTCAGACTTGAGACTTAGCAAAACCTATCTCAAAATAAAAATTTTACAGAGGCCAAAGTATAGGTCAGTACTCCCTGAGTCCAATCCACAGTACTGGAAAAACAATCCAAAATTTGAGTTGCAAATATTATTCATGATTTTTGTCTAGTGAACTAAATGACTGAAGTGATGATAGTAATAGATGGTCCTTAATTTCTGTTGAAGCAGGAGAGAGATTGATTTTGCCAACATAAAAATCAATCTTTTGATCCTCTTTTACTAAACTTTCCTTAAGTACAAATTGGTGGTGATGTTTATGGTTACCTAGATATGGTGGATTTAAAAAAAAAAACCTGCTATTTAAACAGATGACTTTTTCCACGTGAAACAGCACATTTGATTGTTTCTTGGGAATATTGAAGATGGGAGTAGTACCTCTAAAGAGACTACCCATTTCAAGTTGGCACAATGATAATCTACCTAATTATAATCCATCAGTGTATATTATAATACATATCCAATACTCAGGTTTACTCTGTTAGAAAATATGATGAAGAAAGTAGAATTTAGTTTCCTAAAATGCAGTTGTTGTCTTGGTCACTTTCTCATTACTGAGTGTCATGGTTGATACATTGTGTCAACTTGAGGAGTCTAGAGGTTTGTCTGAGTGATTCAGGAGAAAGCCAGGGTGCTTGCTTTGTATACATCCTGAGCCTGTGGAAGAGGAGGGCAGGGAGACTGTGTGAGAGCTACACGCCCCCTGGGTGGGGGTAGGCTGTTTACAGTGTAAGGGAAGAGAAGAGGCTGCTTGCAGTCATTCCACACATTTGCTGGTTGTTTGCTGCCCTGAACAGTTTGCCCTCTACCATGTGCCACTCTGCCTCTGAAGCAGCTAAATATGCACTGAAACCTCCAAAACCTGTAAGCTAAATAAACCTTTCCTTTCCTCATTTTGGGTGTTGGGTATTTTGACTCAGCAACAAGAGTAAAGTAACCAAGACACTGAGACACAGTACCCAACATCCATAGTTTAAATGAGGAGAGGTTTATTTTTGTAGAGGTTTTATAAAGTTTCAGTCCGTGGTTGGCTGGCTGTGAGACCACACAGCCTGGCAGAGGGGCATCTTGACCAGGAAGCAGAAGGGTGGAGCTCCGTAGGGAGAGGAACCTTTCCAGGCAACAGCCCCAGTGACCCACCTGTTTCATTCAAACCCTGTGTCCTAACAGCAAGTCGCTTCTAGCCCCTACAGTCCAGCAAGCTTCCAGAAGTTCCACCTCTGAGTGCATGAGGTTCTTGGGTGACATTAGATGTAACCGTAATAGTTATACGTATCTTCAGTCTGCTGAAAGCAAGGCTTACCCACAAATCATTTCAAACATATTACAAACCTTTGAGGGGAAATGTAACAAAAACAAGCGGAACCCTGTTATAGTTCATTTTTCATGGAAATACACTAGCAAATTAATATCACTGATTACCTGAGGAACAGTGATAGCCATTAAGTGTTTTTTTGACCAAAAATCATTTGTGGGGGAATGAGAGGTATATAAAACGAACCAAGGAAATTTCAAACATTAATTTGACATGAAATTTTCATGTTATATATGTGAAAGTGATTATTTTTTCTTTGTAACTCTGACATTTTAAAAATGTCTTCCTTCCCAGAGGTGTTTCTAATAGTTCTTTAAGAGCTTGTACTAATAATACCAAAGTATATATTTATGTTAAATATTGAAAAAAAATCTATTCATCACCAGTTCAGCAGGAGCCATCTAATGAAAAGTAATTTTTTTATGTTATCTACTATCTACTATAGTTAGGAGTTCTTGGGAAATGTGATGGAATTTTTTTGTTTCATAGATACTAATGTGGTATATTTTTAGAAATACTCCTAGGGATGCTTATAGACAATCAGGAATAGGTAAACTTCTGTAGTGGGTCAGATAGTAAATACTTTGGGGTTTGGCCCTTACAGTCTCTGTTGCAGTTTCTTAACTTTCCTGTTGTACAGCGATAAATAGGTGGATTCAGCCTGTGGGTCACAGTAAGCCCCTGTCTGGTTACTTTTCGCTTGTTGGGGAGACAAAATACCCAACACCCAAAATAAAGGAAGGAAAGGTTTATTTTGCTTACACTTTGTGGAGGTCTCAGTCCATACTTGGCTGGCCCAGAGGCAGAGTGGCACATGGCAGACGGCAAAGGTTCATGGGAGCAAAGCACAGCCAAAACCACACGAGCAAAAGGGAGGAATTGCTGCAAGCAGCCTCTTTTTCTCCTTTACACTGTAAATAGGCTACCCCCACCCAGGGGGCTTGCAGCTCTCACACAATCTCCATGCCCTCCTCTTCCACAGGCTCAGGATGTACACAAAGCAAGCACCCTGGCTTCCTGCTGGGTCACTCAGCCAAACCTCTAGACTCCCCAAGTTGACAAAATGTATCAACCATAACACTCCCATAAATACTCTTGTTTTAAACTATAAACATTTCAAAAACCTGAAATAAAATATATAAAATTAATTGCATTTTAGATGTATTTATTCATTCAACTTACATTTATTTCATGTCAAACTAAGAGCTCATATGTGCGGTAGTATCCCAGGCACTGGCCCCTGAATAGTGAAAAAGACAATGCTGACTCCTGCTCCCGGGTTCGTAGTGCGCTGGGGAAAACAGACACTGACCAGCTATACTTAAATGATGAGAAGAATGATAACAGAGTATGCTCACAGTAGAAAGTTCTGTGCTGGATAATTTCATAAAATGAAGGATTTCTCTGTGTAGCCAGTAATCACTGTTTATGGTTTCTACTCATTAAAATGTATGCTAGATTTACCTATGAAAATACCAGCATTATGGTATCTTAGTCAGAGGCAAATTATTTAACCAAAACACATTTCTAATGATACTCATTCAAAGTAACGTGGATAGCTAGAATAATAGCAAAATATAATTCTAATTTATTTATTTTTGAAAGATACAGAAATAGAATTTTGTATATAATTTATTAAAAATAAATTAACATATGGATAACTAGAATTATATCAAATAGTCATGTATTTTCCCTTTTGAATATAATTGCTGTTGAATTTCATTTTCTCAGCTTAGTATGATCTACTATTCATGTATAATGTTTATTTTTGGTCTATAGAGGTCCGTTATCATCTGAGGGGATAGCTCATCTGCATCCAGAAACTAAGGTATGAAATCACACTTTCTGTGAATACAATTTCATTCTGTGGAATTGAGGGTTCCTTTAGGCTTTTCTAGAGAAGGGGTGTGATGCAGTAGAAACAGTATAAACTTAGATCCTCTGATGGGATGCATTTGTGTGTTTCTCATTAAATAAATTGAAGCATTTTTGTCTCAGAATTTCACTGAACAATTTGAAACATAGTGAAGTTCTAAGTGAAATAAAATTGTAACCTTATATCTATATCAGTCATATCTATAGCTTGAGAGAGAAGATGTGAAAGAGAAATGTGCTCATATACAAAAACAGACGATGTAAAGCTTCATTCAACCATTTAAATGTTTGCAGTATGGAGACGGTGCTTTCAGAGCCTGGGCAGGCTCCCCAGCCAGGAAGATTTAGGCCTAGGGAAGTGTGTCGCCGGAAGCCAGGGAGGGCTGGGCTGGGACATAGCTGGTTACTGAGGAGAACTAAACTGGGGGTTTATCTGGATTCGGTATTCCACTAACCAGCTGAATGCCTCAGTGCTTTGGAAACCATGTTCCTTATCCCTGAATCTCTTGGTTTGGGTGGTACGCAGGTTGATCACAGGTACACAGTTCTGGGATTCTTAAAAATGTAATTGGATTAATTCTGTGAAAATAACAATCATTTATAGCAAAGTAGCAGTTCTCATATATTATGAAATTGCTTTCATTGGCGAATAATTAGATTTAGTTTCAATTCTTTTCTTGTAGCTGAAGAACAAAAACACTGGTCCTATAAACAAAGTTCAAAGCAAGTTGCAATCTGCAAATAAAGGAAGGAAAGCAAATTCAAGGTATAATATAGTTTTAAAGTATTACTTTCAGTTTTAGTTTTGTAGTTCACAACACCATCATTTTTATATTAAGCTCTTTCTATTTCTCCAGACATTTATATACTCAAAAATATATAGTTATACCATACGTATCTTACCACATTCAGTGATATAAAACATTTTCTATTCAGGAAGATTTTGTAGCAGTTGATGAAAATGCTGCATTGTTGTCTTAAGCAAATTCACCACTTCCGAATGCTCAAATGTCACTTTTAGTGTGTTTTCTTAGAATGGGGACTAGAATTTATGTTGTGTTGACCACTATCTGAAAGTCTACTCAGTCCTATGGTCTTTGAAAGTATCAATTATATATTTCATCATAAATGTAAAATTTATAATAATTTTGATCTGCTTTGTCATTTGGGCAAAAGCCATATTTTCTTCATACTTTTCTGGTTTTGTTTATATACATATTTAATTTTTATTTCTTAGTGGTAAATTGAAATATTGCAATGTACAAACTGCCAATGATGTTGCCATTCCAGAGGATTTCTCAGACTTTTCTCTTGCTAAGACAGTTAGCAAAATTGAAGGGCAGCTGGAGGAAGGAGGCTTACCTGAGCATTCGGACGAGGAGATTTTCTCTGGTGTTAGTAACGACATCGGAACAAGTAGGTTTTCTTTTGACTGTCATTTTCCCTTTTATCACAATTACTTGGAACAAGAGATCTTTGAGAACTGCTTCTCGGGCTTAAACATTTAGATTTATTGAATGAATAGTGTGACGTGGAATGAGTATGGGGTTCAAGGTAAAATTTTTCATGTTCAGTGAATACTGAAGGGTGAAGGATAAGTGAGGGTTCGCTGAACTTCCCTCCTCACTCTGCATCTATTTGATGTTTCCTACTATAAAAGGCTAAAATTAAAAGGGCTGTACTACTGTTCTGGATTTACTGAGCACTTCCAAGTAAAACTAAAATGCCCTATAGTTTATCATTAAAACACTAAAATGAAAAAAGCTTCTCTAAATTTATCTAATTTACAATTATATCTTATTTATTGGGTATTAAATCAACACATGCTAAAGGATAAATTATTGATGTTGCGTCAGGTATACTCAAGTGAGTTTTCTGATCTAATTTTCCCTACTAACTCATCCTCTGCATAACACTAAACAAATAATAATACTAAATTGGGCTCATCAAAAAATATTAGTTATTAGTAATACCTCTAAAGTTGTTTAATGTAAGAGGAACCACCCATGCTATTGAAACAAAAAAGACAATTGCATATGTAAGAACATAATTAATGCTGAACTATAAAATAGTACAACTAATCGTGACATGAGGCAAATCACTTAAACCTCTGTAATAAGAATTTCTTTTCTGAAATTTAGCATTTTATGGTAGATAGTTATAAATTCTATCTTTAAAATTCACTGAAAAATTATAGTAATTTTTATGTGTAATGATTACTGAGTTGCATATTGAACCTAAGCGAATAGCAATTCATTTATGTATTTTATGACATTTGCAAGCCTAATCGGACTTTCAGGGATAGTTGTGGGGAAAGAAGATAAAGTCAGCTGCCTTTCAGTCTGTTTCAAGGACATGATGGCCGGACTCTGGCTGTTCATCAACAGACAGCTACCCAGGGCCTGTGTTCCTGCTTCCAGACTGAGAATCAAGGCACATAGACTTTGATGTTCCTTGTTTCTTACTGCTAAATTACCTGCCCGCCACTCTATCTCAGTATCGTCCCTTTGCAGTATCCTTGACCTAGGAATCTTTGCTTTTGGGAGAATTTTCCCTTATTCCGGATGACTGCTTAGAACGTATGGGCTATGTGTGAGAAGAAAAAAAATCAAAAAGTAGTTTGGAAACGTATACTGCTTTGTAAAGTATGAAGGAGAATTCTGCTAGAAGGATTTGTGTTTGCTTCTATTGAACACCTAGGGACCTTCCTGATCCTGAGACCACTGTAAATACCCTGTTAGACTTGTTTTGGGCCTCTGTCATAAGTGTGAGTTCAGTTAGCAAATGGGTTAGCTTGTGGGTCATATTCGCAGGAGAGATTTTTTTCCTCCCCTTTATTAACTCAGTTTCCATGAGGAAATAAGGACAATCCCTAGCTGTTCCTTTCTGTTGAGTAGATAGTTATAGTTTATAGTTTATAGTTTATTTCTGATTTATTTTTACAAGAGCATTTGATGTCTTTCATGTACCCTAGTAGGGACAGACTAGTGGACTCTCCATTTTGAGGATTTTTCCTCATAAAATAATGGTCTGTCTTACAACTGGTGATATCTTAGATTCAGCAAAAGGCAATAAATATAATCTTTTAAATCCACAGAGGCGCAGATCAGATTTCTAAAGGCCAAACTCCATGTTATGCAAGAAGAACTGGATAATGTTGTATGTGAATGCAATAAAAAGGTAAGTTTTAAAAACCTCTCAGAAGTATCTTCTAAAGTGGGGAGGGGATCAATAGACAGAAGGAAAGAGGAGAGAGGGGAAGGAAAGGGGATGAAAAAAAGAATGAAGATGTGTTGTGAACGTGAAGCAACTCCATAAAAGGAATGTAAACATAATGTTCTATAAACAGAAAGAAATTCTCCCCAAAGACATTTAAGGGTCAACTTTCATCGTATTTGTTGAATATCCTTATTTAAGTATAAATTACCGTCAAATTTTGAGTTGTCATCATATATAAATACTGACCTCTATTCTAAGAGGTTGAATTATCCTAGAGCTAAAGGGTTTTTAAAACTTGTTAATGAGACTTCTCTATGTCAGATTTACAAGGCAAACTATTAAAAAATAGCTGAATTCTGTTTCTGAAGATGAAAGTGGAACATACTTTTTCTTCATTAACTACATAGTATTTCATTAAAACCATATGAAGTTTTTTTGTTTTCTGTTTTGATTTGATACCGTCTTGTGCATTTTGTCACATAATCTGTACTTTCATTACTATAGGAGGAAGATATTCAGGATTTAAAGTCTCAAGTAAAAAATTTTGAAGAAGATCATGCAAGACAGCAGCGAACAATTAATATGCAACAGTCACAAATAGAAAAATACAAAAATCTTTTTGAAGAAGCAAACAAAAAATGTGATGGATTACAACAACAATTATCTTCAGTAGAAAGGGTAATAATTTTGCTATTTTTTTCTAACTTAATTACAAAGATACACTAACACTGTTGAAGCTACTCGTTTATAGGGAACACTTGTGGTGGTTCAGATAATACAGAAAAGCTTCCCCCTTATATAGAAGAATGTCTTAGTTACTTCCTCGTTGCTAGGACAAAATACCCATCACTCACAAGTTAAAGGGGGAAAGGTTTATTCTGCTCACAGTTTGTAGAGGTTTCTGTGCATAGTCAGCTGGCTCCAAGGCAGGGTCGCCTGGCAGAAGAGAAACTGTCCATAGCATGGCAGGCAGGAAGCAGCAAAGCAGTGACTCTCCCTTTCCATTTTATATTCCATTCAGGCTGCACGTGTTAGTTGGTGCCACCTCCACCCAGGGTAGGCTTCCTCATTACCCTCACTCACAGCCACGCTAAGCCAGTCAGTGCACTAGTCTAGTTATCACACAGCCTTAATCCATCCTCACGCGCCTGACATCTAGTCACCTCTGAAAAGCCCCACATGAGCACATGAGGCTTTGAGGGGACATCTAGATAGAAGCCATAAGAGATCCTGTTTTTTTAACAACCCTGTTGAGATATAATTCATTTACCTTTTTTTATTCTTTTAAAAGCATACAATTCAATGGCTTTTATTCACAGAATTCTAAAACTATAACCACAATCAGTTTTAGCAAATGCTCATAATCTAAAAAAGATACTTTGTACCCTTTATGCACTGCACTTCTTCTTCCTCAATCCCCTCCAGCCTTAGGCAACCAATAATATTTTCTGTCTCGATAAGTTTGAATACTCTAGAAATTTCAAGCACATAGACTCATAATATATGGTCTTTTGTAACTTATTTTACATAATGATTTCAAGGGTGATTCAAGTTGCACTATCAGTATTTCATTCTTTCTTAATTGTCAGATAATATTTAATTATATAGATACAACATGTTTTGTTTATCAATAGATGAACATTTTTACTGTTTGGCTATTTTTAATGTTGCTCTGACTGTATGATCATGAACAAAATGCACTGAATGCTGGTATGACAGAGCGGTGAAGTTTGTCTCCTGATCATTTTTAGTCTCACTACCTCCCTCTCCCTTTCTTGTGACCTACCTGTGCTCCCGTCCTCATCTCCAGAAGACTGCCTTCTATTTTTTGCTCACTTCTCTGTTTATTTATTTGGCTTCTCATATAACAAAACTTGTGCTGTTTAACTTTCTGAATCTGGCTTATTTCACTTAACATTATGATATCCAGTTCCATCTGTTTTCATGCAGATTGCATGATTTCATTCTTTATGGCACAATAATATTCATTGTGTATATGTACCACATTGTCTTTATCCATTCACCTGTCGGTGGGAATCTAGTCTGTTTGTACATCTTATGCATTGTGAGCTGTGCTGCTATGAACATGAGTATGCATGTATCCCTGTAATGTGATGTCTTACTTCAGGAATATACCCGAGAGAGATATAGCTGGATCAAATGATACTTCTATTTTTAGTTTTGTGAGGAATCATCATTCTGATTTACATAGGGTATGTTTACATTCCCCACAAAAGGAAGGTTCCTTTTTTCTTGCATCCTTGGCAGGCAGCAGTTTGATGATAGCCATTCTGATTGGGGTAAGATGAAATCTCAAAGTAATTTTGATTTTGATTGTCTTAGTTACTTGCTCACTGCCGAGACACAATTCTTGATGTCCGCAAAAGGGGAAAGGTTTATTTTGTCTCACAATTTGTAGCGGTGTCAGTCCATGGTCAGCTGGTTCTGAGGCAGGGCTGCATGGCCGAGGAGAATGGCTCATGGCCTTGCAGTCAGGAGGTGGAGATCAAGGGCAGAGGGAAGGAGATACCCCCTTCCAGTGACCCACCACCTCTGACCAGGCTTCACCTCCCTCACTGACTGATGAGTAACACGTCACTGCATCACTCCCGAAGACACCACCTGTGGGCGCAGGAGGCTTTGGGAAGACATCCAGATACAAACTCTAACAAAGATGTTGAACATGTTTTTCATACACTCAATAGCCATTCATGTTTCTCCTTTTGAGAAGCACCTGGTCAGTTCACTTGCCTGTTTCTTGTTTGGGTTATTTGTTTTGGAGGGTTAATTTTTTTTTGAGTTCTTTATATATTCTAGATTAGAATACAGAGGATTAACACCCTCTGTTACCTGAGTAACAGCAAAGATTATCTCCTATGCTATCGGTTATATTCTCACCCTGTTGTTTGTTTCTTTTGCTATATAGATTTTTTGATTCTTGGTTGTTTTTTTTTTTTTTACTGTGCCGTAGGAATTCTATACAATAAGTCTTCCTGTGTCTATGGTTTCAAGTGTTCCCCCTAGGTTATCTTCTAGCAGTTTCAAAGTTTCTGGTCTTACATCTAAGTCTTTGATACTTTGATTTGATTTTAACGGAGGAGGAGAGAGATACAGCTTCCATCTTCTGCTTGTGCCGGGTGTCCCTGCACCATTTGTTTCAGAGGCAGTCTTTATTATGTATTTTTGGCCCTTTTGTCAAAATATCAGATAGCTATAGGTGCATGGATTTATTTTTCTGTCTTCTTTGCTATTCTATTGGTCTGGTCTGTTTTTATGCAACTTTATGTTTTTTTGTTGTTGTTGCTATGGCTTTGTAGTACAGTTTCAAATTTGGTGTTGTGATGTTCCTAGCATTGTGTTTTTGCTGAGGATTGCTTTGGCTGTTCAGGATCTTTCCTGATACCTTATGAGTTTAGGATTGTTTTTCGTACTTCTGTGAACAATATTTTTGGTATTTTTATAGAGGTTCCCTTGACTCTATAGGTTACTTTCGGTAATGTGGCCTTTTTTATAATATTCTTCTAATCCAAGGATGGGATATGTTCCATTTTCTAATGTCTCCTTCAGTTTCATTCTTTAGAGTTCTGTGATTTTCATTATGGAGGAGTTTTTACCTCCTTGGCAAGGTCGAAAATTAAATTTCTAAGTTTTTTTTTTTAAACTGTTGTGATGAAAGTATTTTCCTGATACCCAGCAGTTTCATTATTGGTGTATAAGAACACCACGATTTTTATTTATTGATTTTGTATTCTGCTATCTTTGTATTCTGCTCTCTTGTTATACATCTAAAATATTCTCGTGGAGTTTTTGGGGGTCCTCTGTGTAAATATCCATAGAGTCTATAAATAAGGATAATTTGACTTTCTTCTTTTGGGCTTGTATCTGCCTTTATTTCTTTCTCTCACTTGAGTTGCTCTGTCTAAAGTATCAGCTATTACATAGAACAGGAGTGATGGAAGTGAGCACCACAAAGGCCCTGATTCTGAAGGAAATGCTTTCAGTTTTTTCCTGCTCAGTATAATGTTCACTGGGTTTGTCCTGAAAGATGTTTATCAGTTTGAAGTACAATCTTTACCTGTTTTCACCAGAGTTTTGTGTCATGAAAGATTGTTGGATTTTGTGGAAGTCTTTTTCTGTACCTATTGAGATGACTGTATGACTTTTTAGCCTTGATTCTATTCATGTGTGGTATATTACATTTATTATTTACATATGTTGAACCATCCTTCATGTCTGGGATGAAATCAACTTGATCATGTTATATGATATTTTCAATGTGTTACTGAATTCTCTAAGAATCTTATTGAGGATTTTTACATGTAGTTTTCTTTTTTGCTGAGTCCTTATCTGGTTTTGGCAATCTGGGATTGGCATGATGTTGGCTTCATAGAGTGAATGCTGAAGCATTCCTTACTTTTTGCTGCATGGAAAAATTTGAGGAGCATTAGTATTAGTTTTTTGTTATACGTCTTGTAAAATTCAGCAGTAAATCCACTGGGTCCTGGGCATGTCTTAGTACAATTTTTATTACTGAATCATTCTCATTGCTTGTTAGTAATCTGTTTAGATTTTTTTTTACATCTTCTTGGTGCAGCTTCGTAGGTCATATGTGCCTATGAATTTAGCCATTTCTCCTAGATTTATCAACTTATTGTAATACGTTTTCAAAAATAATTTGTAATAATCCTGCATATTTCAGTGGTATCTTTTGTAATTTCAGCTTTTCATCTCTGATTTATTAACTTGGTCTTCTCTCTTTCTTTTGGTAAATTTGGCTAAGGGTTTCAATCTTGTTTATTTTTTTAAATGACCAACTATTTGATTCATTGATCCTTTGAGTTTTTTTGTTTTTCTGTTTTATTTTGTTTTTTGGTCCCAATTTCATTGATTTCCACTTTGATCTTTATTATGTCTTTTCTTCTACTGGCACTAGTTTTGTAGTTGGTTTGTTCTTGTTTTTTTAGGACCTTAGATATATCATTAGATTATTTATTTGGGATCACTTGCTTCTTTAAATGTAGGCACTCATAACTATAAATTTCCCTTTACAGCCATTTTTAGTTTATCCCACAGATTCTGATGTCCTGTTTCCATTATTGTTTTATTTACCTTTACTTTTCTCTTCTTATTTCTTCAGTGCATTAGTGACCCATTGATTAGTCAAGAATGTAGTATTCAGTCTCCATGTGTTCATTTTGTGTTGTTTTATTTTGTCTTTGCTGTTTATTTCTAGTTCTATTCTATTGCACTTTGATAGGATACATGAAATTATTTCATTTCTTTCATACTGGTTGCGACTTACTTGATGGCCTAAAATATAGTCTATTTTAGAGAAAGTTCTGTGATTTGGTATACAGGAAATTCACTTTTTAGGATACAGTTTCTTGAGTTTTGACAAATGCATGCAGTTGCTTAACTGTCACCTAAATCATGATACAGAATAATTCCATCACCCCAAAACATTACTTGTGAATTTAGTGAAATCTTCCCCCTAATCTTAGCCTTTGGCAACTATAGATCTGTTTTTAGGTCTTATATTTTATTATTTTTTTTATTTTTATTTTTTTTTCGGTACTGGGGATCGAACTCAGGACCCTGCGCTTGCTAGGCAAGCGCTTATTCCACTGAGCTATATCCCCAGCCCAGGTCTTATATTTTAGCCTTTTCCACAATTGCGTATAGATAGAATCGTATAGAGTATAACCTTTGTAGCTAATTTTTCGTTTAGAGTAAAGGTTATGAGATTTATTCATATGTAATCTATTCATTCCTATTGCCTAGTAGTGTAAACACTGAATGGGTGTACTACAGTTTGTTCACCTACTTGTTTAGTAATAAAAATTAATTATAGTCTAACAGTACAAAAGAAGAATAAAGAATTTTAAATATTCCATTATTTGTTATTTTTATATTGGTTACATATTGAAATAACAATTTGGATATATTAAGTGAAATATGTTACTGAAATTAATTTCTGTTTCCTTTTAACCCCCGTAAAATACTTTTAAGAGACAAATAGTTTTGTTACCATGCATGCAAGTGTTGCTTCTATCACTGTTCTTGTCTACATAATCTTTAAACCTTTGTAATTAATTTTCTCTTGGCCCTTATATCTAATACTGTGCATTCTTTCTTCCAAATGCTTTCATTCATCTTTTTTTTAGTTCCTATTGCCAGAATTTCTTGGTTGAAGTAATTATTACCATCTTTCTAGACCCTCCTAATGGATCATTTTGTATTCATTTTCTTTCTGTAACTTACTGTATCGTGTGTGTACTGTGCCAGTGGATAAATGTTCTCAAAAGGTTTCATTGCTTATACCTTTTCTTTGGTATGGGAAAAACAATAATGTTTTTTAGTCCTGTGTGCCAAGTAAAACTATTCTACAGAAAGGGACACTGAGTCTGAGTGGTTAAACAAATTACCCAAAGTTATAGAGGCACTGACAGAGCAGGATTCAAACTATGTTTGTCTGGCTCCAGAATCTCTCTGTTTCTTAAAGTTATTTATATTAATTATGTTAGCTGTTGATCTTAACAGATGGAATACTTTTGAAAATATAAAAACAGCTTTGTGATTCTCCTCATAATGATCTTTTTTAAAATTAACGTTATTGAGGAATGACTTAAATACAATATAACGGGTTTAAATATTTATTTGGACAGTTTTTTTTTGTAATCAGGATACATTTTCTCTCACCATCCCAAATTTCCTGCATATCTCTTCACCCATAGGGTTTCAGCTTCTAACCATGACTGCAAACAACCACTGGCATACATCATTCACTACACTTCAGTTTTCTCTGAAATTATATCTACAAATGGCTGTTTGACACAATCATTTTGAAATACATCATTGTTATATGTGTTGTGGTTTGTGTATGTTACTGAGCAGTATTTATGTATTATTTTTTAGAAGCTCAGGATGTCATTGCAGTCTAATTTTTATTTCCTTTAGATCTAGTTATGTTGAACATCTTTTCATAAGCTTATTGCCCATTAATATATCCTCTGTGATGTTTCCTTTATATGTGTTAGACACCTATGTCCCTTTGTTAGACACGTATGTGTTGTGAATAATTTCTTGCACTTATTTTGCTAATGTTTTCAAGGCAGTAGTTTTAAATTTTAAATTTCACATTTCTTATGATGTTATTTCTTGTGGTTTGTGCTTTATACATTCTGTCCAGAAATTTTTGCCCTCCTCAAGGTCATGAGACTTTTCAGTTGTAGAAGTGTGTGTGTGTGTGTGTGTGTGTGTGTGTGTGTGTGTTTGTGAGAGAGAGAGAGATACACAGAAATTACATAATGTAATATCACATATTTATTTTGAGTTTTGTGTGTTGCATGAGGGTAAGAGTCAGTGTTCGCTTTTTATAGAGATAATGAATATTTATTGAAAATACTATTATTTCCCCATTTGGTTACCATGTCACCTATGAGGAAAATAAATTGACTACATATGTGTGGGTTTACTTCAGGACTCTCTTTGTTACATTGACCTATATGTATGATATAATTCACATCATGTAATTTGTAAGTAAACCTAAGGGGACTGGAGTTTTCTTTATGGAGGATTTTAATTACCAAATCAAATTATTTAAGGAATATAAGTCCATTCTACTTTGGTATGACTTTTTGAATCAGTTTTGGTAGTATACATTCTCTAAGCAATTTGTCGATTTCATCTAAATAGTCAACCTTATTTCCTGTTCCACCTTCTCCTAAATTATTTCCCTCTCCCACTTTCAGAGATGATTATTAAGCAGTTGGTCTTTTTTTTTTTTAACTTTCCACTTTTTCCAGCTTCCTCAATCATAGTTCATGATCTCTGTTTCATTAAAAAAACAAAATCATCAAAAGAAAACTTTATCATCCTCATGATATCTACCAACTTCTGTGCTTCTATACATCTATACTCTTACTGTCCTGCCATTACAGTGGATTACTACCTCTTCTGTCTAAAGTTGATCTCTTATGCACCAGATTCCATATCCCATGTTCTAAACAACTTTGCAAATACCATTAGTCTTTCTATTGAAAATTAAATTTATTGAATTGTTCTCATTAGTATACAGATATACCACAGAATCTCCATTATATATTTTAAAAACCTCTTTAGAGCTCACATTTCTGTCTCTGCATTGCTGCTATAGCTTTACTTAAAGCTTCTCAAAGTAGTTACCTATACTCTGTCTTGTTCTTCATTTGTCATTTTGTCCTGAAAGTTGTTAGGCTTACAGTTCATCTCTGCCACTGAAACTGTACTTAAGTCAGTAATCCAAAATATCTCCCATCCTCATAGCCAGTTATGTTCCTCATATTAATTCCAGAAACTTTTTATGTAGAAGAAACACTATTTACCTGGCTTCTGAAGCACTATACTGGTTTTCTTCTTCACTTTCCTTACATGTTAGAGTTCCAAAAGCCTAATCATTAACTGTATTTCTACATCCCATCCTTAGACAATCTCACCATTTCCATAGCTTTATATATCATCTGTATGCTTAATTACCCCCACATTTCTATTGCTTGATCTTACCTTTTCTTTGAGCTTTATACTTTGCTTACTTGATATCTCTGTTTTATGTGTTAAACTTTACATGCCATAATGGGAGCTCTTATTTTTTCACCCTCTATAAAACTGCTTCTTTGTTCTCTCGTAAAAGACATTGTTCAGTTGTTCAGTCTACAATTTAAGAATCATCCGATCCTTTTCTTTCCCTATACCTGTGTCCATCTCATCAATAAGTCCTATCAGTTCTAAATTCAAAACACAGAGTTTACCACTTCTCTAAGTACTGATTTCTATATTCAAGCCCAAGCTAATTTCACTTAGTTCTTTATTGAGGTAAGTATTCCTGCTAGATGTAGAAGTACTGTACTACATTACTTTGAAGAGTAATTATTAGAAGACTTAATTGGATAATCATACTCACACATGCTTTTCACATCACTCAGAATAGTATCCAGATACCTAGATAAGGCTTACAAGGTTCTCCTGAGGCCCTCCCCTCATTTTTTCTACCTTAAGACCCAACACAGTACCTAACCTAATACCTTCTAGGCCGAGTGGATTTCTGCCTCGAGGGCTTTGTCGTCGTTGTTCCTACTACAGACACTCCGTTAAACGACTAAGTTAGGGTCCTGCGACGGGTGGTTAATTGAATTGGTCATTACATGAAGAATTGTATGTACATTATAGTACATATTTAGAACAAAGAAATGATCAAAGGAAACTCCAACTTGATGACTTGCATTTATTTGCATAACTCTTAGGTGCAGTACTGTAATGTATAACACAATGTAAAACTAGCACTGTTCCGCACAGTCAGCAAAAATTAAAGATATACAAAAAAAAAAAAAAATGAGACTCTATAACCAGAAAAGAAGCTCCAGTAAAGCTATGGACTACAAAAATAGAGCAAAGGAGATTTGATTGCTGAGAAGGAACAGATAGAAAAGATGGCCTGAGGGCATCCCAAGAAGCAGCAGGACTCTACCCTTTCCAGCCTCAATATTGCAAAGGTGAAAGATTTTGAGAAGAAAGTCCCCAAGCACCATGTTTCAGAATGGCTGCAGCCTAGGGAGATTGTTCCTTGGAATTTGGTTTATAGGCACTCAACCCTTGTAGCCAAGAAAGAAAGAGGCCTGGCTACTGCTTCAGCTAGTGGCAGACCTTGACATCATCCATGTGGTGCTAGTTGTAGGTACATGCAGAATGCAAGAGTTGTGGGATCAGAAGGCTTCCACTCAGATTTCAGAAGGCGGGGGAGGTCAGGCAGTTTACCCCTGTGTGAAGCTGTGAGTGTGAAGCCAAAGGTGCAGTGGAGACCCTAGAAGTTTGGAGAATCCAGGAGGGTATATCTTCTGAGGAAAACTGCAAGGAGGGAGCAGAGCCAGCCCCAGAGCTACAACCCCTGGAAGTGCTATAGGGGAAGATCCACTGAAGCTGTTCAGAGTTCTTATCTTGACATAGATTGCTTTGGATGCTGCACATGGAACTATAGGATGTAATGTAGTGGTGGATTTTGCACTTGCTTTCGTCCCATTCCTTTGTATCCCCCTATTTATATCTTTTAGAACAGTGATGTTTATCTTCTACAGTTGTATGTTGGAAGTGTTTAACTTTTCATCTGTACAGGGGCTTGCATCTAAGAGTTTGCCTTAAATCTGAGGGGAGTTAGATTTTAAGAGTTGGCAAAGTTTTAACAGTTTCTAACTCTTAGAAATGGACTAAATGCCTTTTTCATAAAAGAATTAGTGTTTGGGGGGCCAAGGGCAGAATGTTATAGTTTGTATCTCGATGCCTCCCCAAAGCCTCATGCAATCTTAGATGGGGCTTTTTAAAAGTGGCTGAATCTAGAGTGTGTGATGCCTGGGATTAAGAGAGTATAATTACTGACTCAGTATACTGATTGGTTTGACACTGCCCTAATCCTAGTAGCCTAGAAACAATATAAGGGACATAGAGGCTTGTCTTCCCTTGCTTGTTGCTCTTGGTGTCTGCTGCCATGAGCCGTTCTCTATGATGCTCCTCTGCTGAGCCCCCCCCTTCGAAGCCACCTGATTATAGACTGAAACCTCTACAGACTGTGACCCCCCTTAACTTTGAGTGTTGCGTATTTTATCTCAGCAACAAGAGAAAAGTAACTAAAACAAGGAGTTATAAAGAAGAGTTGATTAGTACTACAAAATAAGTTCAGTATAATAAAGATGTCAGTGTGTTTTGTATGACAGTGAAGTGCTGGGAATATAGAATTTAAGACCGTTTCTACCCTCATGGAGGTTGCTTATGCTGTAGTGGGGGAAATAGAGCTAGTGAATGGTTTCAGTACCATGCAGCAGGTGCTATGATAAATGTGTACTAAGATGTTGTGAAAGTTCTGAATAAAAGTTACCAAACTGAACCTGGGTGGATAGTAAGGATTACACAGCGGAGGCTTCCTGAGGAAGAAAAACACTAGCAAATAAGCCTAGCTGAATCTTAAAGAATACGTAGGTACTAGTTAGGTAAAAATGAGGAGAGAGAAGGGATCAGGACAAGGAGGAAAAGCATGAGCAAAGACTCAGAGGCTGGAATCACCATGACTACTGGGGAGACATCCTAGTACTGCTGATACTACTGAAGTTCTATCTGTGGCAGTAGAATAGGCCAAGTAACAGAGTAAAGGCTGTGGTTGAGTTGGGAGTTTGTTCTTGCTTCTTCAGATGTTTGTTGACTTTGTGCAACCGAATATTCTAGACTACTTGGAGAGATATTAAGTGCAAACCCACCTCAGAATGTGGAACATTGTCACAAGATATGTTGTTTCTGTTTAGCATTGAGATTTTCCTATAAAACTAGTATCAGATGTTTTGTGTTTAATGAATATTTTCTTAACTGATGTACTTTGTCAACTCTACACAAAAGCAGTATGCATGAGTTTGTGTCTTACATTAGTCTTTTGGTAGGTTCCAAGAAGAACTGTAGTTACAAAGTGTTGTTTATAAAGTAAATACAGAGAGCAAGTGGACTATATCTTGTGTTAGTAAGAAGCTAAACTTTCCAAAAAAGTAATCTGAGAGCCTAGCTGATGCCTATATTTTCTGGTTTTTTTTTAAATACCAGTTCAGGGCAAGAATTCCCTAAAAACTCTATCACTTAGTGCTCTGGCTTCATCCCTGTGTGGATATAAAATTTGGAACAAAACAAGGGATATGAAAGTGGAAAATATTATAAAATATAAAAAGAGAGCTTAGGATATTTAAATAGTCCATATCTTTTTTTACTGCACAGGAATTAGAAAATAAAAGACGACTACAAAAACAGGCTACCACCAGTCAAAGTGCTACAGAAGTTCGCTTGAACAGAGCCCTTGAAGAAGCAGAAAAGTATAAACTGGAGTTAAGTAAATTAAAGCAAAACAGTAAGGTATGCAAGATTGAATAGTTTTGGTAGTGAAGACCTTTGGTAACTTTGTGTAATCATCAACGATAATAGCTTTAAAATTTTAATT
>PVLD010021090.1:0-32319 GCA_004027595.1 Dinomys branickii | reverse complement strand
AGCTAAAATGTGGAAGCAACCCAAGTGTCCATCCACAGAAGACTGGATTAAAATATTGTGGCATTTTTATATAATGGAATATTATTCAGCTATAAAGAAAGACAGTTTTGGGGACTTTGTAGGCAAGTGGTCAAAACTGGAGTCCATACTCATAAGTGAAATAAATCAGTGGTACATGTGCAGGCAACGTATTGTATCATTGGTGTAAGAACCTGAGGGTGGGAGTATAAACTAAGAGACATGAAGGTAATCTGTTCAAAAACAAATAACAGATGGGATGAAGGAAAGGAGAAAAAGAGGCAAAAATGTATGTATGTACATATGTATATACATATGTGCAGGAGGGCTAACATGGTTCTACTAGTATATTATATCAATTAACGCTAAGGAATAATTCATGACGGGTTATTCGATCAATCTTGTATGTCTGTGTGTGTTATCCTGAGCACTCACTTCGAAGATATCGGTATGCAAAGCAGCAACTATTGTTGGTCTTTATTTTTTTTTTCGTCTTTTGTTTTCTGTTTTTTGTGTTTTTCTGTTGTTGAGATGATTGTCTGACCAATTTTGCATGTCTGTATTTGTGTTCATGTATATACACTTCGAAGATATCAATAGGTAAAGCAACAACCATTGTTGAGTCCATGTCACCTTGTCTGTAAATCAACTTTGATTGTACTATTTCTTATGCTAATTTGTGTCTGTTTGTTGACATATTTTTGTGCTTTTATTTTTTACAATAGAAAAAAAAAGGTGAAAGCCCTATCTGTTTAGTGTCTACAGTTCAAAATTATCTCTGTTACAACCGCAGGCCTGTTACTGCTGCCAATAATCAAGGGTAGGCCGTGTCTAGGGATGATGTTTTACAAGGGGACCCTATAATCTTCTATGGTCTCTCAGTACAGGTAGGGAATGTCTTAAGCCAGCCTGAGTAGGGGCATGTAAGCAGCAATAGATTTCTGTACCCTTAGAAGGCTTTACTTTAATGTTTTTAGAGGGTGATGTTTCAGTCAATCAGATCCCCAGAGGGGGCTTAGGTCTGTGGACTGGTTCATTTTAAATGCAGGTTTGGTGTCATCAGCAGTGGAGCAGATGCTGGTCAGGCATGGGATGTTATGGCTTTTTCCTTTATGGCTCATGATATCTTCTTGTTTTGAGGGGTTTCCAAACAGCAACAGGAAGCAGTAGACCCTTTTGTTTTTAGACCAATTGAGGGCCTACATGAGAGTCCATAGTTTGGTTCATTGTGCAGATCATCCCCGGCCAAAGTACTTTGTCCAAGGTGACCACAGCATATCCCTAGCCTGTTGGACTCCATTCCTAACAGAGCTACTTCCATCTGTAAACATCATCTGAAGTGTACTAGCATCTGTCAAGGTGTTCATGTTTAAGTCTGGTTCGCTTGAGAACAGTTCATCAGTTAGTGCCAGGCAGTCATGGTCCAGTGGGTAAGTCCAGCTTGGTGGGCAGGTACATGGCGGGATTGAGTAGTTTATCAACACAAGAGTGAGATGAGGATTTTTGCATAAGAGTCCTTGGTCCTGGGTGAGCCAGCTGTTGGAGCCATGGTTATTCAGGAGATCTAGTACAGTGTGTAGCACCTGGACAGTTAGGTGAGCTTGTCGGATTTCTTGACCAAAAGGACAGTGACTATTAGAGTAAGGAGGTGAAGGAGGAGGCAGAGCTTAGTGACTGGACCCAAATATTTGCATAGGTGGGCCACTCCCAGAGGCTGACAGTCTGAATAAGCATCTTTGAAACTACATGTCATCATTTATCAACAAACAAGTTGAATTCCAGTTCCATCTGGAACTCCCAAGATTGAAGCCATAGTTCCTTCCTGTGATTGAGACCAAGATGGAGCAGTTGGCCTCTTTTCTTTTTAGTCTGAAGGCATGATGTTCCGAATTTAAGTCAAATCCCAGATACCTAACATTTTGTTTGCAAATTTGTGCCTTTTCCCAAGATACCTTGTAGCCAGTTTCTTCCAGATATTGCAGCAGACCTTTTGCATCTTTTCAGCAGTCAGCCTGGTGTCATTAATCAGAAGTGCAATGATATTTTGTGCTGGGACACTAGCAAGGTCAGCTGTGAGGGCCTCTCCAAAGAAGATAAACAAGTTTTTGAACCTCTGGGAAGATGGATACAGGTCAGTTGACCTCTGAATCCAAAACTGAGTTCTTTTCATTTAAGGGGTTAGCTTAATGAAGAGGGGTTAGCTAACAGGAGCCAAGCACAGGCAGAAGGCATTCTTTAAATCCAGCAAGTGTACCAGCAGGCTGCAGATGGCAGAGACTAAGGCAACATATATGGACGTGGGACTGCAGGATGGAGGCCAACTGCTGCAGCATTGACAGCTTGGAGATCTTAAACTGGGCGATACTCCCCACTGGGTTTCTTTACAGACAGAAGAGATGTATTTTGGCATTCTTACAGCTTATAAATACTTTGCAGTTTTGAAGCCTTATTCTTTTCCTGTGCTACCATGACAGCAAGCAGGAAATGTTGTGGAGCTAGAAGGGACAAAGAAACAGGGTGTCTCAGAGAAAAGGTGCTGGTGGCTTAAGCCAAATGTTGCGAGAGCCTTCCCCTAAACAGTGGGAGAGTTCTGAAACCCTTGTAGCAATTGAGCCCAAGCGATCTGGGATTTTTATCCTGTTTCATGATCTTCCAAGGTGAAGGCAAAAAGGAGTTGGCTTATTGAAGCAACCTGCAAGAAGAAGGAATCTTTTAAACCTAAACATGTAAATCGGGTGGCATCTGCAGGTAGCAGACCAAGAAGGGTGCATGGGTTGGGAACCACAGAGAGCAAGGTGATGGCTGTGTTGTTGATGACACGGAGATCTTGCACTGGCCAGTAATGCCTTTGGGCCTTTTCACTGTGAGGGGAGTGTTCCAGTGTGAATGGCAGCCTATTGGAATTTCAAATGTTTCAGGCCGGAAATGTGAAGTTAAATGTCAACTTGAGCATCTCATGACATAGGATATTGTCTGACAGCAATGGTGGTCCCAGTGAGACAGCATGGTTGATGGTCAGGCCTGGAGGTGAGTCTTTGGCTCCTACCTCTAGGAGGAGAATTTTCAGAATCTCAGGGATTGTGTTTATCTGTTTCAGGCTGATGCAGGCGTCATTATTCCTCTCAGGGAACAGTCAGAGTAAATGGAAGCAAGAAAATGAGGGGGAGGCTAACTGCCTTGGTGACAGGAATTCATGTTTGTTGAGATGTCCTGCCAGGCTACAAGTTTGTGCCTGGCAGAAGGGGTGAAAGGCAGGAGTCCCGTTTGCCCCAGTGATGGTAACCTTTTTCTGACAGAGGGGATTTTTTTTAGTAACTACAGAGAGTTGTATTCTGTCATCTGCCAGGAAAGTCATAGGTTGGCCCCCAATATGGACATGGGCTGTGGGTTCCTGGTGACGCAGGTGAAGAAGGCAGTCCAGTCTGACCTAGCCTGATCCTGTCAAATAGACAAAAGGGTTGTCATTTGATACAAGTTGAAGATTTTGAGAGTTCTTATCTGAAGGGACATTTAAATTTTAGTGTCCATAGACTTTATAAACTGCATATTAGTCTTCTCCAGAGCATATAGTCATCTACCAGATTGGGATTTCTTGCAGATACCAGGTGCTTTTTGTGAAATGAAGGCTGCATTTAGTATCTGTGGATTTTCAGAGACCATAGGCTCAAAGAGTTGTAGACCCTGTAGGCTTCATAGAGTCTCTCATAAAAGTCTGAAGGGCTTTTCTGGGATGTAGTAAATTTGACATGTCGATGGACTTTCTGCCCCCTTTTTGATGTCTTTGAGAAGTACAGGACTTGGTTGCCCCTTTTTTGCTTGCTGGAGAGCTGCAGCGGCATCTGCCAAGGTGGAATTCTCAGGTCTTTGTTCAGGCTCTGGGACCAGCAGCTTCAGAGAGTTGCAGCAACTTGATTTCATTTAACTCTGTAGTCACCAGAACAGCCCTTTTAAAAAATCTTGGGCTTGGAGTAAGCACTGTGGGTTTTCTCTAATTAGTTCCCATTTCTGACTCCCTACATGTGTGTTGTGTACCCTTGAATGATGGCAAACAAAGGGTTGGTGCCCCTCAGAGAGAGAGACCCTTCAGATGCCCCCCTGGCCACTTGCTTCTCAGCAACCTTGGGACCACCCAGACTATGCAGAAGCATTGGTAGGTTCTCTGTTTTGTCTTATTAGATGCTTCCATGAAACCACAGGTTTGGTCCCAATCAGATTCATAGTTTGGAGAGGAAATTCCACCACCTCACCATGTAGTACAGATGCAGTGGTCCATTAGTTTCACCGTCCATTACACTCACACAGTCATTCAACAGGCACTCATAAGTTAAAACACTCCCTCCCCCAAATCACAGGGAGGCCTAACTAATGAGAGTTGATTTAGCTCTCCTCTTGCTTGCAGTAAGCAGGCACAGACTGAAACTGGATTCCCCATGGGATCTTACTGGAATCTGGCAGGCAGGCAGGCAGACTGTGTCCTCCTCCCTTTGTGGTCTTATGTGAGCTGCTTAAATGGGGAGCTGGGAGTCCTTCTCCAGACCTCTGCAGGAACTCAAGAACTCTTGAGGGCATGCCCTCCCTTTGGAACCTGGAGTGGTCCTCACTCCGTCTGCAAGGGCCTCAACCAGTGACCAAATAGGTCAGCACAATTTGGTCTTCCTGGCCAATGTACCAGATGCAACAGCAAACGGAAATGCTGAAATATCACACAGGATTTGGAGGCAGATTTATGTAATGTCTACAGGCACTGACCTCAAGAAAAAAAGCCAGACCTTGAAGGTTTAGGAGAGGAGGTTTTTATGGGGTTTGCAAGCAAGAAGCAGAGTATTTGGTGGTTATTGATTGGTTCTTATGATATGCATCATAGTGCCCAGCTGTGCATCACAGTGACCAGCAATTTCTAAGAAAAAGCAGTAACAGGAACTGTAACAGGAACTGAAATAAACTGCAGGTTACTTGGGCAACTAAAAGAAAATGAAGTATACAGGTGGGGGGGAGGCATTTTCTGCTATAATATTAATAATATAATATTGGTTTTTTTTCTTTGTATCTTTATCTGGTTTTGTTTTGTAGAATGTGTTTGGAAGAATTGTGTCCTTTTAATTTTGGGGAAATAATTTAAGAAGAGTTGATATTAATTTTTTTAATGTTCAGAAGAATTCAGTGTCTGATTTATTTCACTTATTAGTGTGATCTCTAGTTGTGACCATTTACCTATAAAAGCCTCGAGTTTACCTTTATAGCTGATTAATATTCCATTATATGACAGCACCACAGTTTTTTTTATCCAGTCCTCAGTGGATGGACATTTGGGTTGCTTCCACAATTTAGTAATTAGAAATTGTGCCGCTATGAACAGGGATGCACATATGTTGCTCTGATACGATGTTTTCAAATCTTCTGGGAAAATAGACCTGCATGTGTAAGCGATGTATTGTCTCACTAGTGTAAGAACCTGAAAGAGTGAATAAGAACTAGGAGATATGATAGACATTTTGAAATGAAAGGAAAGTGCTCAAAAATAAGGGGCAACTGGGGTGTGGGAAAGGAGAAGGGCAAGAAGGGGAAATTACATATGTATGTATATAAAAGATAGCTACACTTGTACTACTGTCTTCTATTGCTTTACTGAAAGGAATAATTAATAATTTACTTGTTTGATCAATCTGGCATGTCTCTATTTGTTTTCCTGGGAAACCACTTTGAAGATATCAATACGTAATACAACAAACTTTGTTAATTTCCTACCACTTTGTCTGTAACTCTGTATGGTTTGTATTGTTCTTATGCTATTTTGTGAATGGATGTCTGTTTGTTAATATGTTTTCTTCTTTTACTTCTTAAAATAAATTTTTAAAAAAGAAGAATTCAGTGGTGAGGCCATTTGGTACCTTTTATTTATAGACATTTCATTGCTTCAATCTCACCACTTCTTATTGGTCTGTTTGGCTTCCCAGTTCTTCATAACTCAATCTCGATAAGGTGTAATTATCCAGAAAGGCATGTAATGTACTTAGGTTATCAACCTGGTTGGTGTGCAGGTCATAGAAATTTCAAATGGTCCTTGGTCCCTCTGTGGTACCAGTTGTAGCATTTTCCTTCTCATCTCTGACTTTGAGTCGTCTCTTTTTCTTAATTGATTAAAAGTTTTGCCAATTTTATATATCTCTTCAAAGAAAGTGCTCTTTATTTCATTGTGTATTATGCTTCTGCTTCCATTTTATCAAGAAATTTTAAAAATTTTCTTCTTGATTTAGTCATTGGTCCATTGGTTAGTTAGTTGTGTAATTTTCACATATTTGTAGTTTCCAAAGTTTTTCTTGTTATTGATTTCTGGTGTTATTGCTTTGGGTTCAGAAAAGGTCTGCAATATCATTTCAGTTTTTAAACTCAGGCCTTTCTGATGGTCTGTTCTATAACCTAGCACAAAAAATTTCTATGTGCTGCTGAGAAGAATATGTATTTTGCAAGTGGTGGATGAAATTTTCTGTCAGTATGTGTGAGGACCATTGATCTAGAGTTCACTTTAACTGGTGCTTCTTTGTTGATATTGTATGCTGATGCTCTGTCCATTAGTAAAAGTGCCCAACATTTGCCATACTGGAATAATATAGCTCTTCCTTTACATCTGTTAATGCTGCGTTTGCTTTATGTTAGGGTGCTCAGATATCGGGTGTATGTTTATTTAAAATTATAAGACTTTTCTTTGCTGAATCAACCCCTTTCTTATTATATAAAAAACTGTCTTGTCCCTTTTTACCTTTTTTGTTTTGAAGTCCATTTAATCTGAAACGAATACAGCTTCTCCTACTTTCTTTTGAATTTCATTTGCTTGGGATATCATATTCCATTTCTTCCCTTCCAGTTTATACGTTTCTTTACAAGTGAATTAGGTTTTCGTAAGAAACTTTCTCTGGGGTCTTTTAAAAATCTGCTCAATCAGTATGTCTTTTAATCTGAGAATTAGTCCATTTACTTTTTGTAATATATTTTCTAATTTTATTGTAGCTCTTTTCTCACTCTTTTAAATTCTTGCTTTGTGGGTAATTTATTCCAGTAGTGTGTTTTGATTTCTTCTTATTATTTTTATTCATCTATAAATTTTTGCTCTGTGATTACCTTGAGCCATAAAAACATCTTTTGATTATAACAAACGATTTTGAAATGATAGGAACTTTTCACTTATGAGTATGATCTCCAGTTGTAATCATTTACCTATAAAAGCCTCGTTTATCTTTCTTTATAGCTGAGTAATATTCCATTATATAAAAATACCACAACTTTTTTATCCATTCCTCAGTGGATTGACATTTGGGTTGCTTCCACAATTTAACTACTACAAATTTCACTGCTATAAACATGGGTGCACACATATCACTGTGATATGATGTTTCAGTTCTTCTGGGAAAATACCCAGAAGGGGAATAGCTGGGTTGATTGGGACTTCTAGACCTAGTTTGCTGAGGAACCTCCAAACTGATTTCCACAGTGGTTTCACCAGTCTGCATTCCCACCAGCAGTGGCTATTTCTCCACAGCCTCACCAGCATTTGTTATTGGTTGAGTTCTTAATGCTGCCCATTCTTACTGGGGTGAGATGAATTCTCTGTGTTTTTTTAATTTGCATTTCTCAAATGACTAATGATGTTGAACATTTTCTCATATACTTATTTGCCATTTGTATTTCTTTGTCTGAGAAATGTGTATTCATCTCAGATGCCCATCTCTGGATTGGATCTTTGAATTTGGGAGAGCTGATTTTTTTTAATTCTTTATATTTTCCAGGAACTTAACATAATTGTAAAGGTAAAGGGCCAAGGATGTAGCTCAGCAGCACAGTGTCTGCCAGAAAGCTCAAGGTCATGAGTTTGATTCCTGGAACCAAAAAGAAAAGTTTAAAAAGATAAGAAATAAATAAACAAAAAATATCTAAGTAAACTCTCCACTTACATTCCATTTCAGTCCTATATCTTGGATTTTTATATTCCATTTTGCATCTTCTACATTCCTTATTTTTTACCATATGAATCTAGTAATTATTTTATTTGCCTTGCTTTTTAGCTTCATACTGAAGGTATAAATGGTTTACACACCAATACTAAAACATTCTAAATTTGTCTGTAGTTAGTCTCAACAGTGAAACTTAAACCTTCCAATGTTGTCTTTTCCTAATTAACATCTCTGTTTTTAAAGAACTTCTTTTAGCATTTTTTAAAGGATGTGTCTGATAACATGATATTCACTGAATTTTTGTTGGTCTGGGAATGTAAGTATCTCTCCTTCATTTCTAGCTATGGTGGCTACAGTCTTTTTAAATGACAACTTTTTCATTCAACTCTGTGAAATCTCATGTCACCCTCTTTTAGCCAGTAAGGTTTCTTCTGAGAAGTTTTTTTTCAGATGAATTGAGATATCCTTATGTATTAATCGTTTCTTTTCTTTGGCTGCCTTGAGGAGAATGTTTTTATTTTTCAGCTCTGAGAGCTTGATTGGAAGAAGTCTCAGGGTTGGTTTGGTTGGGTTGAATCTGATTTATGACTTTTGACCTTCCTGAACTTGGGTATTTGTATCCTTACCTAGCTTTGGAAAGTTTTCTGTTATTATTTCTTTGAATACTTTTTCTCTACCCCTTTGACATTCTTAAGACACTTTTAAACCCCTTTACCCTGAATATTTGTTCTTGTAGCCCTATCCCAAAGTTCCCATAGCTTTTTTATTCTTTATTGCTTTTTATCAATTGCATATTTTAAAAATAATCTCAATTTAAGCTCGCTTTGATTTATCCTGCTACAGATGTTTTCTGTTGTTATCCTGCTAGAGATGTTTTAATTTTTTGCAGTGTATTTTTCAGCTCATTTTTAAGTGTTTCTGGTTGATTTTTTAAGTGATCTCATTCCTTCTTAACTTTCTTTGTTAAAGTAATCATTTCTGTATTTTCTTGAAGGTAATCAAGTTTCCTTAAAACAGCTATTTTTAAACCTTTATCCAAAAGTTTTCCAGTGCTAGTTACTTTGTGTTTGGTTTCTGGCACCTCATTTTGTCCGTTAAGTGAGATCAAGATTTCCCGAAATCTCTTTATGCTTGCTGTATGCTTACTGAACGACTAGGTATTTACTTCAGTCTGTGTAATCTGGCTTTTTGGTGCCTATCTCTCCAGAAACACTAAGCAGCCCACTTACTTTCTCTAACCACATAGCCTATTCTCTTATTTTAACACTGCATGCTTTCCATGAATCTGCAGTTGGTATGTTCTTCAGCATAAACTAAGGTAATCCTTAAAAAAGGTAGTCCACCTCCCAAAGTCTCTTCTGGGGGCTGGGGCCAGCCCAGATGCCTCATGCAGCCACTGGCCTGTGATTAGCACTGTGGGATTCTGGCCAGCTCTGGGCACAATCCCAGTGGATGCAGATGCCCACAGGCTCTTATTTTTACCAGTGCCACAAGGGTATGCCATAACCTTGAGCCCACAGCTAGTCAAGGCCAACCCATACTTCTACAGGCAACTTAGCTCTGAGGTGGTGTCTTAGTTACTTTTCCTTGTTGCTGAGATAAAATACCCAGTACCCTAAATTAAAGGAGAAAAGGTTCATTTGGCTCAAAATCTGTAGAGGTTTCCATCCAAGATAGATGGCTCTTCCTTGGCTGGCTCCAAGGAAGGGTGGCATGGCAAAGGGGCATCACCAATCAGGAAGGAGGCAGCAGAAGGCAAGCAGCAGCAGCAAGTGACTACAGCAGCCCTTTTTCTACCCTTATATTCTGTCCAAGCTACACACCCTTAGGGCAGGTAGCACTCACACCCTGCATTGTGCACAGCTAGAACTATGCCAAACTAATCAGTGGACTAATTTAATGATCATGAACCCTTATTCACAGCATCACACACTCTAGATCCAGCCAGCTCTGAAAAGCACCACATATGACCACGTGAGACTTTGGGGACACGTTTAGGTACAAGCCACAACAGGTAGGTTTGCAGCGTAGGTGATCATGGCTGGAACAGAAATCCAACAGATGGATTTCATGCCTCTACCTAGCACTGGGGCTATTGCAGATCAAAGGCATTGACCTGCAGATGAAGCCGTGAGGATTGGCCTAGAGTTAGCTTTACCAGCCTGTTCTGTGTTCTAAGGCAATATCCTGGGCTAACTTCCCTGTCCTAACCACAGCGGAGTCTTGTTTCAAATTAGGCTCCCCAAAGGGAGAGTACTGTTGGTGGAGGCAGCCCGTTAGCCGCCGACGCTGGTGGCAAGCTGTGTCATCCCCGAGTCTCCAGCTACGAGGAACTTCGCACTGTCAGGGCTGCACCCAGGCTCACACTGCAGTTGGGAAGAATGCCAGCCAAAGCAGGAGTCCATTCCACAGGTGCAGATATATACTTGGTGCCAGAGCAGGTCCACAGTCTCTGTTTTTGGCCTCTGATTTACACCTGGGCCTTCAATCTCTGCCCAGCAATGGGATTCAGTGCAGTTGGCCTCAGAGTGCACTGCAAGACAAAGTCCTCTGCTAGCTATTACACCCTGCTTTCTGGCAAGTAGAGTGAATCTTGTTCTACTTCTGCTTCCAGAAGTTGTAAGAGAGGTGTTAGAGGGAATCAGCCAGCTAACCAATGAAATTCCAGGCCTTAGAGTAAAGGACATGGAGCCCTGCCTGGCTCTGGGTTTTAGCGAGGTGAGGCACGGTGCTGGGTGCCAAGACTAAGGCCTACACTAATTCTCTCTCTCATCCAAGCATGAGGCCCCTGCACCGCGCTGTGCTGCTGGGAGGTGGGGAAGGTCTGACACAGGCAACTTTTTATTCTTCAGTGCAGCTTTTCATTCTGTTACACTAAAACCAGCACATGGCTTCTTTGGCTCTTGTAAAGGTACTTGGGTATGTGGGTAGCTATTCAAACCGTGTGTCTGCGGAGAGATGACCACTGGTGGATCTTATTCAGCTGCCATGTTGCTTCCCGCCCATTCTTAAGTGAACACGTACATGTCCATGTGTGTGTTTTTGGCAAGAAGACATGTTAGCTTTCTATTACCATACCAAATGCATGAGCTATGCCGTTTATAAAGACTGAAAGTTCACTTTTTTTTTCTTTTTACTTTGGCTTCCAGTTTTAAAGGTTTATCTCCATGATTATTTGGGTTTGTTGCCTTTAGGCCTCTAGTGGGGCAAGGAACATATGACAAAGCCTTCTCTTTCCTTCATAGCAGCTGAGGAGCAACAAAGGAGAGGAAGGGTCCTAAATTACCTTCTGGTCCACACTCCCCATGACTTCAAAGTCCCCAGTAGACTAGCTCTTAAAGTGTCTACCACCTCCCAACAGCACCCCAGCCTGGGACCAAGCCTTTACCACACAGACCTCTGGGGGATGCTGTCTGCACTATAGCCAGGAGCAGACAATGAAAAATAACATGAAGTTACAAACAGTTCAGTGTAAGAAATAAAAGGGGTAAAAGATAGAGCTTCTTAGCCAGGCATGGTGGTGCACGCCTTATAATCCCAGCACTCGGGAGGCTGAGGCAGGAGGATCGTTGCAAGTTTTAGACCAGCCTGGGCTACAAAGTGAGTTTGAGGCCAGCCTGAACTGCATAGCGAGACCCTGTCTCAAAAAGACAAAAAAAAAAAAAAAAAAAAAAATTAGAGATTCTTCAAATTGGCTGATTGGGAACATTTTCTGTAGCAGTAATGTTTGCAATACAAACTGACATAGAAGGATAAGTCATTAAGTTATCGGAGAGTACACATTTCCAAAAGTGGGATAATCTGAGTGAAGTTGTCTGAAAACAGAAATGAGCCCGAAAATCTATAAGCAAATCAGGTGCTCAGGGTGGCTGGAGAGAGTGGATGGGAAATAATGGTTGGAATGAGTCATAGTAGCAGAGCCTAAATCTTGTGTGGTTTTGTGAACCATGGTGAAAAGTTGAGCTTAATTTTGATGCAACGGGAAGATATTTGAAGAGTTACGAACAGTAACCTGATCTGAGTTATATTCTAAAATGAACGTGCTGCTTATGGACACAGGGTGGATTTATGTGGAAGCCAGAGATACAACTGAGAGATGATCATTAAGAGGGTCTCAGAATAGCTGAACAAGAGGACCATGGTTGGAAATAGGCTGTACAAGTGTGAAGGGAGGAAAGTAAAGTGAGTGCTTGCACAAGGGTTCACCGTAGGCACACAAACCTTATACTTTCATTTCAATTTTTATCTAAAAGAGCTGATGACCGTGCCATTTCCTGAGCATGGAAAACAATGAAAGGAAAAATAGATTAAAAGAAAAAGATCAAGTGTGGCAATTTGGGCTGTTTAAGTTGGAGACATAGTGTTAACTGGCAAGTAGGCAGGAGGCTATACAAATGGGAAGTACTGAGAGATATCGGCGGTAGAGGTGGAGAACTGGGAGGCATCAGCACAGATGGTGCTCGTCGGCTTGGGAGCAGAGGTGGACTTGTGGGGCCGTATGGATGGGGAACACGGGCCACGCAAGATCCCCGAGACACTCCAGTCTCCTGAGGATTAGGACAGTGAGAGCAGGAAAGGACCTGGAGAATGACCAGAAATATCAGATAACTCCATATGTGTATTTCTATGTAGTTTTCTAAATTTATTTTTATTTTAATGAGAATAAAAATTTTTAAAAAACATTTAGAATAATACAAAATTTCAAAACAAGATGACAGGAAATTAACAATGGTTGTTAAATTGTGCATTGTTATCTTCAAAGTAGTTGTTCCAATTACCAGATATAGGCATGCAAAATTGATGAAACAATAAAGCATTAAATGTTCCTTTCAGTAAACCAGTAGCAATTAGTAGCACAATTATCTTAGCTATCTTGTGTGTATGTATACTTTTCCCTTCCTTCTTTCTTTTCTTCTTTTTCTCATCCCACTTGTTCTTTTCTTTTGAGCAGTTTCTTTCCCTTTTATCTATTGTACATTTTGGATTTTATTTATTCTTTCAGTTTCTTACACCAGGGAGACAATACATGTTTATACATGGGATTCTGATTTATTTCACTTATGAGTATGTTCTCTAGTTGCACCCATTTACCTATAAAAGCTTTGAGTTTATGTTTCTTCATAGTTGAGTAATACTCCATTGTATAAAAATACATCTTTTTTATCCATTCCTCAGTTGATGGACATTTGCGTTGTTTCCAAGATTTAGCTATGATAAATTGTGCTGCTATAAACATAGGTGCACAAATATCACTGAGGTGTGATGTTTTCAATTCTTCTGGAAAAACACCCATTACATAGTTCAATCTCTCTTCTTCACTTTAACTTCTAGAACTAGAGCCAAGCATGGTAGCCCTTGCCTGTAAGCCCAGAACTTAGGAGGCCAAAGCAAGAGAATCACTGTGAGTTCAAGGCAGTCCTGTACTATGGAGTGACGCTCTATCTCTAAATATATGAATGGATGAATGGGTGAGTAGAAAATAAAAAAGCTTCTAGAACTAGAGAGTGAAGGTGGACATTAAACTGTCTGTCGTAACTTAACCATTGTCACTTGCTGTTGTGTGATCTCAGGCAAGTCAGTTAATTTCTCTGTAACTCTGTATCTTCATCTGCAAAACAGAGTTATAACATCACCTACCTTATAGCTTTGGGGATTGGAAATACTATGTATAAGTCCCTAGAATTGTGCTTGGTACATATTATTACAGCCCAATAAATGTGATCTAGCAATTTTTGATAAATAGCTGTAAAATTATTTGCATTTGATATTCAAATAGGACTGGGAAAAGTTTGTATATTCAAAGATCACAGATATAGTGCATCATGAAGCCAGCATTGAAAGGACTGCCTGATACCAAAAGTTGTAACAGTACTTCTACTTTCCTATTTTCCTTCCTTTTAAGCTCTTTAAAATAATAACAGTTGACTCACAAACAGGCCACCACTTTTACCAGCCATAGTACCACCACATGGAAAACAAATATTTTATTCCAGATAAGCATTTCAATCTTCATGCTCCCCAACCAAACCTACCAGTAGCCAAACTCACTGTTTACTTTCTATCTTGCCTGTAGTGTGGCTAAGGGTGATTTTCCATACCAAAATTGACAGATTTAACATTCAGCAAAAATGTCTATACAACTGTTTTGGTTACTTTTCTCTCGTTGCTGAGACAAAATACCCAACACTCAAAATGAAGGAAGGAAAGGTTTATTTAGCTTACAGTTCCTGGAGGTCTCAGGCCATACTTGGCTGGTTCAGAGGAAGAGTGCCACATGGCAGAGGGCAAACTGTTCATGGCAGCAGAGCACAGCAAAAGCAACCAGCAAAAAGGGAGGAGTGGCAGGCAGGCAGCCTCTTTCTCTCTCTTACCTTGTAAACAGCCTACCCCCACCCAGGGGGCATGTAGCTCTGACACACTTTCCATGCCCTCCTCTTCCACAGGCTCAGGATGTGTACAAAGTAAGCACCTTGGCTTCCTGCTGAGTCACTGAGCCAAACCTCTAGACTCCCCAAGTTGACACTATGTATAAACCATAACAATCCACTCCTTGTTAAATTGGCAAAGAGACACGGTTCTTTAAACCAGTTTCCAGGCACAAAGACATTATATTACATTAGAACCATAACATTTTGCCCCTGTACAAATGAAAATTAAACACTTCCAAGATTTATTTAAAGGCACAAAATAAACATTACCAATCCAAAAGGCATCAACAGGGGAATATAGAGCATTGGGACCAAAGCAAGTCCAAAATCCAGCAGGGCTAACATTGTGTCCTGTAATTCCACATCCAGCATCTGAAACAACTTGTGGCACATTGTGAGCTTCAAAGAGCTTGCATGAGTCCACCCTATGGCACTTCTGGTGGTTATAGCTCCCACAGCTTCTCTCTTAGGCTGTCTTTGCTCCCTCTTTGCAGCTTTCCTTAGATGATCCACAGTCCTGTCTTTTCTAAACTTCTGAGGTCTGCAGGGCACCTTTTGCTTCACACTCAGAGATTCACACACTGCCCTCTCCAGGGCACACTGCCTGGCCTCCCAGGCCTTCTGAAATCTGGGTGGAAGCCTCTTTAACCTAGGAATGCTTGCATTTTCCTTGCACCTAAAGCCAAGGCCACATGGATGATGCCAAGGTCTGTTGCCACCTGGAGCACTAGCTGAACTTTTCTTTCTCTTGGCCATAGGGATCGAGTGCCTACATGGCTGGGCACACTGAATCCAATTCTGAGGAGCAAATTTTCTATGCCACCTCCATTCTGGAACCTGGTGCAGCTGCCACCGCCATTCTGGAAAATGGTGTTCTTTACCTTCCTTCTCAGCAATGGATATCCCCTCAGCCTTATCTTTGCAGTCCACAACTATAGTGGAACTTCCTTTCTGGCCAAACTCACATTTTAAATCATCCTGCTGGGCTCTTTGCTCTTGACTGTCAATATAAATCTGGCTAAAAGCCCCCAACAATAGCCATGCCACTGCCCCAACATTCGATTGCCTTGAAATTTCTTTTGCCCAATTAATCAGTTTGCTGCCACCCTTAATCTCAGTCTTAGGCAGTCTCTGAACATGAGCAAAACGCAGACAAACTTTCTGCCAAGCCATAACATACATCATCTGGAGTGCAACAACCAATGCAGTCCTTCTTCCCAACAGAAACCTCCTGAACCTGGTCTTTAATGGCAGGATTTCTATCAGCCTTCAGGATTTCTATCAGCCTTCTGGTCTTCCGAGCCCTGACCAGACATCTCCAAATCTTTCCAAACTCTTCCCACAAACAATTTCCAAAGGCTCTTGAACCACATGGTCAGGTATAGTTACAGCAATGACCCCACTCCGCTGGTACTAAATTCTGTCTTGGTTACTTTTCTCTCATTGCTGAGACAAAATACCCAACACCCAAAGTGAAGGAAAGAAAGGTTTATTTAGCTTAAAGTTCCTGGAGGTCTCAGTCCATACTTAGCAGGTTCAGAGGAAGAGTGGCACATGGCAGAGGGCATAACAACAACCAATAAACCAAATAAAAAGTCCTCATATGAAAGCATAATATTAACTTATTATGGGTGCAACTAGAGAGCATTAATATATGCCAAAGGGAAAAAGTGTTTTTAAAGCAAATTTTATTAAGTATTCCTATTTATAAAACAAAAGGGGAGTCAATTCAATAACATAAATTAAAAGGAAACCTTGTTCTATTAATTTCAATTAAATAAATCAGTTCAAGTGAAGCTAATTAAGTATTACCAAGCAAGGGAGTTGGGAAGCTTCTTCAATAAATAGAATGATTTGTATTTAACATATCTGTTTTTTATCCAAAAATTGATGTTTCTAATTGTTTAAAAGCAATTTATTCTCTTCAGCAAATTAAATGTTCCTCTGTGTGTGTGTTAAACTATTTTATTGGCAATTTTTTTATAAAGTTAGCTTCAGCTTAATTTCTATCCAAATTAATGAAATTTCTTGTCATTTATGAGATCCTAAATCTTTTCTACCGGTGTTAAAATTAGGCTCTATTACTAAATTTGAGAAAAAAAAGATTCCTTTGTCTATAATTCCAATATCCAATTACAATAAATTACCTGAAAAATTGTTACTTTGGAGGGAACTATGAGGAACATCTGCCAGTGTAAGCAGTGGGAGGTCTGACTGTGAGACTGTCTTAGGGTTCAAACCCACTTGCAAATTTTTATTTCTATCTGAGTATACCACAGTACACTGTACACCTCCAACATTCTTATTAAACACTGGAAGAAAGGCAGAAAAGAAGAAAGGAAAAGAGGGGCAGAGAAAGAGGGAAGACGGAAGGGCAAGATGACGGGGGAGAGAATCTCCTTGATTAAAAGTTGGTCTGGAAGCATTAATTTGTTGCTAAACAAATTTAGTCATCAGGGATGGGCTCAAGCCTGACAAGTTTCCAAAGTGAAGTTGATGTGCTCTGTTGAAATTCACCCAAGAATTGCACACCTTTTTGCTGAGAAGTCACACCAGATGTCCTGTCCAAGGACTAATAATGTTTATTCCTGTAGGCTACATCCATATGTGAGGAGCAGAAGAGAGTGCTTCAGAGCTGGTTAGTCAACTTTAAGTTATGCTCAGTGTGCTGTATCGGGAATACAAAAGCATTTTCCAGATGGCATCATAAAGGCAGTTCATTTCTGCAAAACATCGTCTCATTTTTGAGAAATAGCCCCTTATTTTTCATTCCACTTGGTTGCTTTAGAATTGCTCTTTCTCGCCATAAATGCAGCACTTAAACCAGAGGGCTGGGTAGGATATCTGCTCTGTGTTATGAAAAATGTCTAACAGGCTGTGAGTTTCCAGATATGAATTGACAAGGAGGGTAAGATATTGTCTTAAGTGCTGGCTGGCCCCTCAAGGACAGAGTGCCAGATGGATGCTGGGATTGTACTCTCACTGTTAATGCTATAACACTGGGTGACTCACCTAATTATACTCCATTTCAATGTCCACATGTGCATGAGAGCTACTCTAACTTTCAGAAAGTCACTTGTGACTCATCCAAGGACCACCTTTCATTTGAATTATTTCTCTGCTAATCTACATGAACTCTCTGCAATAACCTAATTGTTTAACTTATTTCTTCCACATTTTCTGGGGAATGTTCAAATTCATGGTTTTCATCAAACTCTTTCCTTGACCTAGAATGAAGTTTCTCCTCTTGCCTGTCTTGCCAAAGCCTATGTCACTGGAGATACAATTCAGTCGTCTCACATAAGCCATTTATGTATCCATGTCACACTATGAAGGGATTTCCACCTATAATTTCACTTAGTCATCAGAAAAATCATGCAAAGCAACGCTTAATGTGCTTATTTTATGGCAAAGAATATGAGATTCTCATAAAATGTTTTATTGTGTAAGACCCAAAGGTCCCATTAGAGCCCGGACTTGAACTCAGGTCTCTTTGTCACCGTAAATCCCACCCAGTGCTCCACTGGGTCTCCTGGTGGCATTTCTTATAGTTTTTGTTTCAATTGTTTCTCACTGCTATTCTATGCCCTTTTAATGCAAAGGTTCAGATTGTCTTAAAGAAATAATAAACGCTTAGAAGGGGTGAAAACTTTGTTCTTCTTACATTAGAATATAAATTGTACAAGAACAGAGAATTAGACTGTTATTCACTGCTCCTCCTCCAGCACATACAGCAGTGCTTAATATGTATTTAAGCACAATTCATATTTTCTAAATAAATTTCAGTGTGTCTCTTATAGTGTGTGGTCTTGGTTATAGACATTCCCCATATATAATTGTTCTTCTGGAAAATAAGACCGTGCCTTCATAAAAATGTTTAAATCTTCTTAGATGTTTAAAAAACCACTCACCTCTTACAGCTTTCTGTGTTTGTTGTTTGGTGACTGTTATCCATCTTCTAATACTGACCTTGTTGGCTCAACTGTGACTGCTCTCAAATAACTCACTGAATATTTACCCTATTCTTGGATTTTTATGCTAACAACAAACCATGTCGTGTTTGGCTCTAGGTAATTCACATTCTAAGAATTTATTATGAGCAAAAATTGCTTACTAAATATCATTTATTGGGCATCGATTATTCTCATGCTAAGCATTTCAATTATTTAATTCTCACAAAAGAACAAAATTCCTAACTATATTTTGTTGGTTAGGAAAAGAGAGTTCAGAGAAATTCTGCTGAATTGCTAAGGACCACATAGCTGACACAAGTGATGAGACGGAAATAAAGCCCAGGATCCAAACTACTGCAATTTGCAGCATCGTGTGGTTTTCAGTGTCCCTGGGGGAAGAGGTTGACTATCTTTGCCAGCTGGCATGGTCAAATTAAACAAATCTTAACAGTCCAGTCAGATATTGCAAAAAACGGGGCCACATTTTTGAGGGTTGAGTATTGGGAAAACTTCAAAATCATTGATGGCCACACAATGATCGATTGTTTCTGCTTGTTTTCATGACATGATCATGAAATCATTAGACATGCAACTGCAATCCAACTATGAGGAATGTTTTCTAGTTGTGAGAACTGTGTTCTATTCATTAGTGACAGAAACCATTGGTATGTAACATTATCCCTAGTTTGATCCTAGTAAAGACGCACTGGTTTTCATGAACATTGGAAATACGTATAATGTTTTACTGATATAAGAAGTCTTCATCCATTAAGGTTAGCATCAGTCTTGGTTGGCCGTGAGTCACAACTTTTTGTTACTCCAGTGCATAAGAAGTGAATTGATACTGTTCTTGGAATACTTAAATGTGTAAAGAAAAACACAATACAAACAGAACATTTTAAGTTTTGCAGTAACTCACAGTGTTCATAATTTTGAAGACAGTTAGAGTCTAGTAGTTCTGTCTACTAAAATGAACCGTATTTGGAAACTTGCTTAAATCTAGCTTTAATTCTTTCCGGTAAGTACTACCATAAGGGCTCTCAGCAGCATAAGTACCTTTCAAGAGACAACCTAATCAGACAGAGAATGTTCTAAGATTCCAGTAAAAGAACTCAGATATTTATCCCTGCTACCTATCATATATAACATTGTGTAAATTCCTCATAAAACAATTGTTAGTTTTTTCAACTTTATTGAGGTTAATACATAACTCAAAGGATTTCAAAGAGTTCTAAAATATGCAAAGTGCTTAGAATGCCTTTAATCAAGTAACAATGCTAATATTGAGTACAGAGACTGACACGCTATTATTTTCTCCATTTGATTTCTATACAGTATGATAATATCTATTACCACAAAAAGCAAAGGATTTCACTCATGATATTTGTTACATAGTCCAATTGCAGATGATATAGTGGGAAAAACCTGGAGTTAGCTTAGGAAATAGTACTATTGTAGCAGTTCTACTGTGATATTAGTAAATCAGTACCTTTTGATAGACTCAAGCTGAAAGCTGACTTTTATCTTCTTGTAGGCATCTAAAGTCCCTTGATCATTGCTTGGAGGAAAATTAAACATATCTCCATTTACCAACAAGTCAGTAATTAATGATAAATTATTTAGATGATTGCTGACTTTCTTTGGCTTTCAGCTTGGGTATATAAACTATAAGGAGATAAGACTCTTTAAAAGGATTCTGTCATTCTTTATCAGCAGAGAAGATACACACATTAAGTATTCGCTGAACAGGCATTGGACATCTACTATGTGCTATATTTTGTGCACAAATGCTGAGATAAACCAGATATGGTCTCTACCTTCAAGGAACACTGCACCTAATGAACAAGAAAAATACACCAACAGCTAATTGCAGTATGTATCCCAGTATCATGCCTTGTTACAGGTATCAGCCAGGTGTGATGTTGCACACTTATAATCACAACACTAGGGAGACTGAGGTAGGCTTCAGCTCCTAGAGGAAGTCGCCAACAGTACAATAAAACCCCTCCTCTCTCAATAGGCTTCTGAAAAAGCTAGCAGAAACCTTAGTCTCTTCCTGAATGGATCAAAGGAAAAGGGGGTCTGGGGCAGGCTGTGAGGAAGACCATGGCCACCTCCTTGCTTGCTTATCCTGGGATTACCTTCCTAAGCCTTGGTCAGGCTTATATGATACAAATACCAGTGTACACATGGAATTTATCTTCCAGTTGTCTCAATCCTACATTAGTCCCTGCTCTTAGCTGGGAGTCATAAGGTTGGCTTTTCTTGGGGGATTGAGGGTAAAACAGAAGTTGAAATGTTACATTCCTGATTTTAAGCTTAAAACTTTGATCTAAGTGAGAGACATAAAGATTGTGAAATAAAATTTTAACAAACTGATTGTTATCTCTCCCACCAATGCTGCGATGTTTTGTTCTCAGTCTGCTGTTGGAGCAAGAAGGAGTTCTTGAATTTAGCTGAGTTTAAATTTTAAGTGACAGAGAAATCACTGATCTGACTTGAGTCATCCTAGAGAAGCCTACAGAAATAGGACTGAAGGTGGAAATTAAGTCCAATTTTAGGAAAACAGAAAGTACCAGTTCTATACACCAGAATTTGTGACTGAAGAAACTTACTTTAGCTGAACTTCCAGAGGTCAGTCACATGGCCACATGCAACCTCTTGTTCATCCATAGCCAGCTTTTTCCATTTATTTTCTGATGCCCTCAATTTTTAAACTAATAAAATATATTTCATTCTACAAATAAGGCCTTGGGTTATCCAGACAAGAAGGGTGTCAAGTAAAATATAATTAATCAGGAAGGACAGTGACTGATTGTCAGGGCCTTCCCTACATTAATTACTTATAAAAGGTGACGGAGGTAGCACTACTTGAAGATCTGACAGTCCACTGTAATACAAGAGCCACAGGAAGGAGAGGCAAATGCTTCCTCCTGAAAGGAGTTGTTCCCTGAGCTGTTGGCACCAGCATTTCTTTCATGATTTATAAGATGTTTCCTTTGAAAAAACTAATTTCTGGGCATTAGTGTGTAGAAACATCACTCTATCACTATAACTGCTAAAAATTATGTTAGGTAACCTATAAAATCTGACTTAAAAGTTCTCTTTTTGTAAGTTTGGCAGTACTGGGGATCAAACTCAGGACCCTGCACTTGCTAGGCAGGTGTTTATTCCACTGAGCTATATCCCCAGCCCAACTTTTTGTAAGTTTGAAGGTCCTCTTCAGGAATACTTTTCTTTGGCTTTATAATAATATTTACCTGAAATCCTGAATTCTTGCAAATAAAATGCTATGATATGGGGAATTGATAATATGTTGATTAATAAGTCCAGCGCTCCCAGGTAGGTTTAAATTGGAATCCCACCTTGATAGTGGGCTCCCTCCAGGAGGCAGGTACAACTGGAGTACTCTTGAGGAAGATAGTTCAACTGTTTATTTACATAAGAAATTCTCTTTGAGGGGTTTTAGTGTGAGCTCTTCAGATCAAATTTACCCTGAAGGTAAAGAATAAAAATTCACAAGATAGTTCCATGGACCCAAGTCTGAGTCAAAGAATGAGAGTTTCTGTCAAGAGAAGATGATGTCTTAAAGAATTTACTCACTAACATCTGGAGAGTTCAGTGGAGCAACACCCATGTAGCCACTGGGATGGTAACTGAGTGGACTGAAGGGAAGGCCTTTGCTCTACTCCAGGGAGACTGTGGAATCCCAGAGAAGTTAAGAAATGGATGTGGTAATCTGGACAGCCATTCTGTTGTAAGGTACTCTGACCGGCGGGAAGAAGCCAAAGCAGATATCTTGCTTCTGCCACTTCTCTGTGACCATTATGGAAGATGACGAGAACCCCTAGATGTTAGTTCTGAGAGCTCTACAAAAACAGAGTCAAAGAGGATAGGTAAAGGGCTCATTGCTGACCTCAGATTAGAGAGTTCTTTGCTTCTCAGTCTCCTCTCAGAGGCAGTAAACAGACAGAGCTGGGGATGGGGAAGCCCTGGTACTCCTGCCCAGTGAGCAGGGACAATGCCCAGGAACTCTGCCTGCACGGGAATGCGTGAGATGTTTGCTGTTACTGTAAATATATTTTTTTATTCTTGGGTTGATGTAGCCTGAAAAGGCTTGGTTTATTTCCCATCTTGCCAGTACATTAAAAGTATATTGTTTAATTACTCTTTCTCTGAATGTTTGTGGTGCTTTCTTTCCACTTGAACAGTTGTCTGAAGTCCTGGTATTTTTCTCAGCTTCTTCATCTTAAAGTGTTTGTGTAACTTGGAAGTGCACCAAGGAGGGACCTAAATGATCAGCCATGGCTGTTGAAGGAAGGGAGAGATGCCACTGATTATCTTTATTGTCAGTGCACTTTCTGGGTGATAGAAAATTTATGTCACCCTGATGGAGTGACAGAACTGCAGGGGAATCCGAAGGCCTCAACGCGCCACTCTTGGTCTCAGTTTCTTCATCTGTAAAGTAGGATAACTCTCAGTGTACACTGTAAAATCATCAGCAACACTGTAGCTACTTGAGCCACAAACATACCAAATTACAAAGAAAGCTGGTGTATTTTAAAAGCATCCTAAATCGTGTCCACTGCCCTGGTTAGAGATAACAGAACTGAACTAAGGTTTCTTCTCCTCTTTGAAGAATTATTTTTCCTCACATAATTTTAGATGCTGCTGGTGAAAGATTAAATTGGTACACTCTATATTGAAAACCTTGAAAATCTGACTGCCCTTTAATTTACAAAGGCCTTTTATACAAATATTCCCCATAGGAATTTGATGGTGCACGTGAACATTTGTATTCGAACCCTTAACGCTACATAAACTATTAGTAGTAAGATTTTATGAGATAAAATATGGTACATGTTGTCACCGAAAAATTCAGTTTTAGAGATTAACTAATGACATAGGAAATATTCATGATATATTTTGAAATGAAGAATACTAGCTTTTATAATACATACAGAGAAGTACACAGAATTATAGGTGATTAAAGGCAGGTGAGACTTGTGCCGAGTAAAAGAAACACAGGAATGCATAATGTATGTGTTCACTGGTGAAGATTCTCAAGTTGACAAATCCAGTTCATAGAGACACAAAGCAGATCAGTGCTTGCCTAAGATGAGGGTCACAGGGGCCTGACAGAAGGCCAGTTTTCAAGGTGATAGGAATGCTTCTTACCTTGATCCTGATGGTAGTTACGCAGAATAAAGTTGAATACTTCAAATGGGTATATTTTATTGTATAGAAATATATAGAAACATACTGTGTATATCATTTATGTGAAATGGATATAAAATGTTAAGACACCCTGAATTTTATTGTTAAAACAAATAAATTACTGAAATAAAGCCAGAGGAATGTTATTCATTTTAATAAATAAGTCTCTGTGCCATTTTAAATAATAGTATAAAAATATAATTGGTGGCTAAGTTTAAGTGGGAGGATTAGATGTGGGATTTTTTTCTTTATGCTTTTCTATTTTTCTTCCAAAGCTTCTAAAGTGAACATGTGATAATTTTTAGAGTGACAAAATAATTTTTTTTAATTTATATTTAGAAGATGTTACACGAAATGCAATAGGATTGGGAGGGTGAGTGGGCCAAAGAATTCAGTAACCTCAAGTTATTTTTGTCTTGATGAAACGTGACCTTTATTAAAAAGAAAGCACAAAAACACAGCAGCAACATGGGTAAAACGTGACCTAGAGGGAATGTGCCCTTGGCTCAGTGACGACCGCAACTACACAAAGCGTGCGGGGATGTATGAACGTCTGCTTTCTTTCCCTGCAACGGGCAGAATCTTGGCCAATTGCAGCAGAAACCCAGGCCTATTTTGGTTCAGGAAGTGAGCGTCTGCCGCCTTCCCACACTGCCTCACCCCTAATTTTCAGCCCACCATACACCAAGACATCCCGAGTCCTTTCATCCCTGCGCTGTTCATCACAACCTTCTAGTGCTCGGAGCCATAAAAAGGTAAAAATAAAACAAAAGCAAAGGACACGCCAGAGCTGAAGGAAATGACAGGCGGGTGCTCTTGAATAAATAAGCCGAGGGGAAAACCTAGCTGGGAACCTAAGCAAGACTTCAGGAAAGGAAGCGAACAAGCAAACAAAGCTCAAGGCTGAGCGCTCCTAGAACAAAAGCCCAGTACTAAGTCATTTTTAGGGGAGGATAAAAATCTCCTCAACAAGACCAGAGGAAACAGAGAACTTCCGGAGCAGCATTAACTTGACAAATATTCTATAGATCCATCAACTGTGAAGTCTCAGCTGGAGCGCTGGATCCATAATCTCCTGAAGAACGAGGTGGTTTAAAATTTAGCCAGACCTACGCTCAAAAGCTAAAGCTGCCAGTTGTGCTCTAGGGGGCGCCAATCTCATACAATAGTAAGAAGGGTTCCCTCGGAGTGGTGCAAAGTGCTAATGACCACTCGACTTCATTCATAAAAGAAAACACCTCATACCTACCTCAGATTCTGCGGTACAGATCAATGGCATGATTATGTGTTTCCAGATTTCTACAGGGTTCGCTGCTAGTACAGCCAGGATTTAGCAAAGTTTCTTTGCATTTTCCCTTTTGTGTTATACTATTTCAGGAACATACCCGAGGCTGCAGATACTGAAATTCTTAGACATGAAATTCTTGGATATTTTTCTACTGATTTCATTCTTTAGGGTTTTATTTAGTATTGTCTCTTTTCCTAGAATCCAGACGTGATTCCATCCAAAAAGACAGCTCCAAATCTGCCTGCGTCTTAAATTCCCACTCATTTGCAGTCCTGGTGCTGTTTGGTTACCAGATCAAAACTCTGGTGTCTGACTTTGTCTTCCTTTAGAATAAGGAAGAATTTTTCATCCTTCATGTAAACTGTCATGAGTCTTGGCGAGAGATGCAAAGTTCACATCAGTGCCTGCCTCTTTTATAGCAAGCTCTTAGGCCAAGGAAGTCACCTGGAAATGCTGATCATGTGAATGAAAAACGGGGGGGGGGAATGCTCTCTTCCGACAGACGGAGACCTTTTCAGATGTCTGAACCTATGGTAATACTGAGGGTATATGAGGACTGAGGAGATAAAAACAGAAAAAAATAACTGGTTTTGTTATTTTTATTTTTCAACATTTGGTTAATAGTTAAGAAGGGACTCTAGGATTTATTATTAGCATATTTCATTGATTCTCCTCAGAATTGTCCTTCCATTTAAAATATGTTATTCAACACTGATTTTTTTTTGGGGGGGGGAAGGGAAAATACTTAGAAGGTTTAAATCATTTAAAAATGATAGTTGTTAGCAGACTAAGTAAGGCAGCATACAGTTAGGCCTGTTAGTGGAGAGCACAGGTGAAAATTTAATATTTTATTGCCCCACCTCAAGTAATTTCAAGAATAATAGTGTGTGTTAGGTAATCATCTCAATTTCAAATTACAGATACTGTGCTGCATCCAGCCTCTCCCAAGAATGGGCTGGACAAGTCCCAGCCTCAGGCTGAGCTCCTGAAGAGCAGGAATCAGGTCATTTAGTTTCATAGTTATCCTTCTACCTGTGCCAGTGTGTAGCCCAAAGGGAGCGCTCAGTCTATGCCATTAAGCGATTGTCATCGTTTCTTTCAGGGATCTTAGAAATTCATGAGTGGAGTAGGGCAGGGGTCATCCCTCACCAGATGTTTCTACTTGCTGCCGACAAGCCTCATACAAAGGGAAATCTACGATAACTGAAAAGGAGCCGAGAAGAGTTATGAGAACTTTATATGTAGAAAAATGCAGAAATTTCAATAGTTTCTGGTTATAACAGGAAGTAACATAACCAATGAATATCAGTCAAATCTCTGGGAAGAAAGTGTAGCTAGAAATGAGCAAGATAAAGTTCGATGGCAAGGAGCAGAGAGGTTTAAAAAATGAAACAAAATACTACAATTTGCAAAAAAAAAAGTTTAGCATTGTCATCCAATGGGAAAATTGGTTCCATACAAACTATACAAAAGTATGTGGAAATTTTATTAGGCTCAAATTGTAGTAACATGCGGGTTAAAAAGTAATGTAAAGTGACACTCAACTATATTTACAGATTCAGTGATTGCAGAGGGAATATTTCTAATCTGTTGGAAATAGTTATACATTTGTTGAGGAATCTCTTCCAACTCTTTGTGGGTGAATATCTCAGTGATATGAGAAACAGCCAACCAGTCACTAGAAGAAAATAAATATACAGGTTTAAAGTAGCAAATGTAAGAAAAATAGAGTTTCTGTTGTTCATCCCAAGAAAGTAATGGCTGAGAGATGATTTAATATGTGTGTTTGTTCTATACAGGGTCATTATCTACAGGTTTATGACCATCTTTTCTTTACCTTCTCCAAGGATGGAAAATAGGAAGTGAGCTTAAACTATAGGAAAATAAATTTAGGTGAGTCCAAAAGGGCTTCCAGGATGAGGCCTGTGTAACATTACAAACCCCAGGTGGTTGGGGTATTTCCTCCTCTGACCTCCTCTAAAACACAAGTGGGCATTTACTCACTTTGGGTGAATGTTACAAAGCCCAGCTGCGGCAAATCTGAACCTTCCCATACTTTAAAAAATTATTCAGTGTCACTAATGTCACTTTGATATGACTTACTCTCCCACCTTAAAACTTTTGTCTGGCTGGAAATCACTCTCCTATTTGATTAAAAAGAGTTACCTTTAATGCTACTCACTGACCTTTGGTAGGAATTAATTTTTCATTGATATATTTACAAGGTTTAGTTTCATTCTTTTTCCCCATGGCCCAGTTATCACAGAGCGCTGCTTTTATAATAAAATCAGGGGGTCTCCTTGCTCCGTGATGCATGGATAAAATCCGAAGATTGTAGCAGTGAATACCAGACTTGCCACAAGTCTGACGCTGCCTTTCTGCTTATACCCATCTTCTGTCTTTGTTTCCTTCCTTGTGTCCCAGATTCACAGATCTATAGTTTTCAAGTACAACATAGCACCTCACAACCATAAGGCTTTTCATGCCCACCTCTCTTTCTCCCTCCCTCTCTCTCCTCTCTCTCCCTCTCACCTCCCGCTCCTGTTCCCCCTCCTTCTCCCTCTTTCTCTTCTCTGTGTGGCTAATGAGAAATTATTCAATTCTCCACCAAATGTGTGAGCATTTCTGCAAGGCCTTCTGTCTTTCCTAATGAAATCTATAAGCTATAGTCCCTTTAAGCTATAGTCCCTCATAAGCTATAGTCCCTTTAGCACCACTTCATCCATAGATATTTTAACACGTATAACAATGTTTCAAGTCTATCTTTCCACTGAAGTAGAGATAACTTTTACCCCTTATTCCCTCTTTCCCAATAAACAAGTACTGTTAAATGAGAGAAAGAATGATAAATGAATGATTGTGAAATCATTCTATAATATTAAGGGTAAAAATTATCACCATAAGTAAAAGCTAAAATTTAAGGACACGTGTTAGTCAGCTTTCCATCACTGTAATAAATGTTGGAGATAAAGCAATTTTAAAAGAAGAAAGATTTATTTCTTCTCACAATTCCAGACCATTTTTTGCCCCGCTTGGTTTTGGGCCTGTGGCGAGGAAGCATGGTCCTTGTGGGAGTGCATTGTAGAGCAAACTGCTCCCCTCAGGGCTGCCGGGGGTAGAGAGGAGCAGAACGGAACATTGGAGAGGATTTCAGATTGGCCAGAAAAAAACGTATGCAAAGTTCTAGCCAAAGGAAGTATGGTTTCAGTTGATAGTACTATTAAAAAGAATCTCAATGCTTAGGAAAGATCCTACCTCAGGAATTGGCAAAACACTCACTGAAAATTTAGAGGCCTAGCAATGCAAATCTGTTTCATGATCTTCCAGGAGTAGAGTCCTTTGAAAAGAGCACCCAAGATCCCTACTTGCCCAGGACCATCAAAATAGTTTTCCCCAGGCACAGCCAGCAAGGCATTCAGAGGCTGCTATAGCCCAGCTATAGTTCAAACAAGACCAAGTATACTTCACAGCTGGCATAATCCAGATCATTCTGGTTTTGTAGAAATGCAGAATGTAAGAGTAAAGGGGGGTGATGGAGGCTTTCACGGAAATTCCAAAAGAGAACCTAGAAAGCTGGGTACTATGTGACAGAATCAAATTTCCTGCAAGTAGCTCCTGTCATGGCGATAGAGAGGAACACAGGGTTCCTGAGAGGAAAGTGTACACTGTAGTAGAAAACCCAGGAAGCTAGAAATACTGGAACATGGAATACCTGCCACAGGAAGCTTCAGGCAGCATGGAAAACCCACCCAAGAAAAGGTCATGTGGGCTACGTCTAGCATAGCTATAGTAGTGAGGATGCCCAAGGCCTGGGACTCCCACATCTCAGCATATCGTGACCATAATGCTGGGCATGAATCGGATGTTTGTCCTGATGAGTTTTGTCTAGCTTTGCTCTAATCACCTCCCTTTCCTTTTTGGAATGGTAAAGTTTATTCTGTGCCACTGTGTCTTGGAAGTATGTAATTTAGTTTTTTACTTTTACAGGGACTTACACCCGGGTTTACCTTCGTCTCAGAAGAGACTTTGAAATTAAACTTTTGAGCAGTGCTGAAGCAGTTAAGACTTTGGGAAATCCTAGAGATGGACTGAATCAATTTTACATTGCCAGGTGCCACTGAGCTACATCCCCAGCCCTGCATTACCAGGGGGACGTGAGACTTTGGGAGCAGTCACAGGATGGTGTGACTTAGTTAAGTTCCATAAAGGGTGTGCGCTAAGAGCTTACATTCATACCACTGGACGGTAGTGGCACCTTTCAGAGGCAGAGCCTGAGGGAGGATGCCCTCGGAGAAGACAGCGGAAGCCCAGCCCCTTTCCCTCCTCTTTCTTTTGTATTATGGCATGAAGTAATGGTTTTGCTGTGCACACCTGCCTCAGTGTACTGCCTCGCCACAGGCCCCAAAGCATCAGGGACAATAAATTACAGACTAAAACCTTCAAAACCATCCTCTGAAATAAAACTGTTTTCTTTGTAAGTTTCTTTATCTCAGGTTTTGCTACAGTAACAAAACAGATTAAAAGTACAACAGTGCGGGCAACGTAATGATTGCTTTTTTTTTTTGTATAGTTCTAGTCTCAAACCAATTAATTTATATTGAAAAGTCTACTCAGTAATGCTAACAATGAATATTTGATTACACAAACTAAGAGATGCATTTGCAATGTTTTCTTGCTCTTCATTGACATTGCTGATATCCCAGCTTTAACTCATCTATGCCAAGATAAATAATCTTCTGGGGATGATAAAGAACATGTTTTGTGGCAGTTACAGAGCACTTTTAAAAGTCGTTTCTGAGATCTAGTTAAGAGAAAGCTAGCTCTATTTGGTAAACTAAAAATGAAAATCTTCAGTCTTGCCTGTATTTTAATTAAAATACTTAAAACAAATATATAATCTCTATTATTATTTTATTGAATTCTCAAATCTGGATATTTAATTTGTTGTTATATTTTCTCATTCTCGGAAAGCTTAGAGCCTAGAAGAAAGCAAAGGAGCCCCACACTCATGACCACAATACGAGGGAAGTCACAACTGGGGAGGAGCAGAGCGAACCGAGCGCTGCACAGGTCCCAATTAAGGTAGGCTCAAGCTTCCTGAAGCCCCGACACTTTAAACTTGTCCTTGAGGCTGAAATGGACCTCAGCAGAAGGAGCTGGGCACTGGCATTTTTCATAAATAATAATTTACAATTCATAAATAAAGTGGTACCAATAGTAAAAAATAAACAAAAATTTAAAAGTTGACAGCAGTTTTAGAAAAGTCAGAGTCCAGTCTGGCAGAAAGAGGCTCAGGGATACACAGCCCACTCTGAAGACAGATAAGCTATGGTGTTCACCAAGATAATCAGAAGTTTGTGCTGAACTCGGTAGTTGATGAGGAAATGCCAGATACAGTGGTTAGGAGAGCGACCAGAAGTATGTGGATGTCCTGAAACAGGAGAAAGGACATAAGGGCACTGGTTACAGAGATTGTCTGAGAGGCAGCAAAGGCCTGGACGGGAGGAGGCAGCGGAGGGCATGACGATGAAAAACGCAAAGCAAGCTCCCGCAGAGAAAATATAATCTGCACGATCGCATACCTGACCGCACAAAATGTGAAACAGGACACACAATCAGAGCTGAGGAAATATCTGAGTTACTATCTGGGCTCTAAGGAAATAGGCGCCAGAAATTAAAATTAAGAGAAACTTGAGTGGAAGAGAGGCTGACTGAGGTGTGGATACATGGGCCAAGGGCAAGGAAACTTGTAAACGGGGTTACCTGACATACGTTTCTCAAGATGGGCGTCTCGTGCAGTCAGAAGGGAGGTTTGGGATAGGGACCTTGAAGCTTCTCTATAAAGGTGGCTTTTCTTTTACTTACCTGAGCCTCCGGAGCACTGTGTTTTATGAGAAGCATGGTGCTCTTCATTTTTTTCTGGCTTTTATGAACTAGATCAGAATATTTAGCGTGATCACAGGACATGTACAATAAGCATTTAAAATATACATTTATGAAGACTTTAATATGCTCTGTAAATATAAAGTGACTATTAGAGCCCTATTCTCATCCTGAGGGAATACAAAACAGTAACCTACAGAATACAGTACACAGCGATGACGAATCTTTTAGAGACCGAGTGCCGCACCACAACCCCAAATCCACGTATTTATCACAAAGTGCCGACACTGCAGTTAAACCCGAATACTGATGTTTTAGTTTAGAAGAAACAATTCTACATTAACATCTTTCATCTTAAAAGAAAAACACAATAACACACGTGTCATAGGTTTGCCACCCCTGTCCTAAGAGCAGAGACCAAGGTATCCACAGTGTCGTATGTCCATGTGTGTGAGAGACAGAGAAGGGGAGAGCACAGAAGTGAGACTCAGGAAATGACAATTTTTTTTTTAGTGTTCAGTAGGAAAACACATCAGTTTTCCCTGAGCTCTGAGGGATGGAGAAGTTCACATCTTGTGAAGGATTACTTCTGTGTGCTGTAGCTGTAATTTTGCACCTACAAGATAGTGTTCAGATGTAGAAAGCAAACCTGCTCTTTTTCAAAAGCATTTCTTGGCTTTCTTCTGTCCAGTAGCTATTCACCTTGACATAAGATTTAATACCCAGGTGAGAAATGATAAAGTACATTTTATAAACTAAAGAAACTCAAGAAAAAACAGACTTTCATTCCTATTACTTGTCCTCTATTTTTATGGTGCTTTTTATTTTTTCTGATTTTAAAGTCCCAAGGTTAACTCTCTTTTATAAACCAGAGCACAATCCTATTTGGATCTTTGTATTGTTCTTCGCTATAGTTATATAAAATGTTTGTATTTTCTTTTTGTACAAGGAAGCTGTTCCTGTAATCCTAGAAATTAATTTGCCTTTAATTCGTTTTAATTTGTCATGCTAGTGATTATGACTTTAATATACTCTTCACATGTGCAACGTATAAAAATCTCCTGGTTATAACCATTTCTGATAAACTTTTTCAAAATGGCTTGTGTTAAAGATGCATAGCATGGGGGTGGGGATGTGGCTTAATAGTAGAGTCCTTGCCTTGCACGCACAAAGCACTGGGTTTGATCCCCAGCACCACCGCCAAAAACCCAAAAGGTGTATAGCTTGCAATTTTAATGTAATCTTCTATGTGTGATTGTATCCCTTTAATAGGTTACACAGGTACTTCTTCAATACATGAATTTCATTTAATAATTTTTGCTGTCTGTTGGGAGCCGGTGTGAGGGCTTGCTGTTAGTCTCCTTGGAATCAGCCCCTCCCACCGTGCTACCAAGATGGCGCCTATATCCTGTTTTCTGGTTCTTGTTGCCGACTCTGTGTATACCTTATATAGAAAGGTGCCTGCTTACGGCGCCCTGAAACCAATCCTGAAGGCCCACGTGGCGTAGTGTGATTTGCTAACCGCCCTTATATAAGTTGCTGTAACGGGAAGCTGGAAGAAGAAGAAGCCCGGAAGGAGCCACAGA